>JAECUM010000966.1:0-12985 GCA_016617855.1 Megalonaias nervosa
AAATTTATCAAGACTACCTACTGGTTTTTTCAATCTGCAGTTTCTAATCACGCCATCACGAGATGATTCATAATTGGTAAGGATTGGATGTGACACAAATTCGTTTTGTTCCATTTATATATAATACTATTTGTTTAAATCATTATTTTTTTTGAAAATCTAGCCAAATAATCTTCTTCGGTTTTTATAGGAGAGTCAGCGTTATATTTTTTATCATAATATCGTTTCAACTCTCTGTATTTTTTACCACCACATTGCGCGCACAATTGAGTTTTTCCTCTTACTCCAGCACTACACACGATACACGGTTTTGGTCCTAGACTCCCATTTCTGACGCATTGCATATGATAACTACAGTATTCATTCACGCATGATCTGTTACACGGAGATGTATAACCGATTTTTAACCAGTGGCATTGATTTGGTTGAATCATATATAAAAGATTAATGTTCAATTAAATATATACTTGCCCTAATTATAATATGGAGGAATTATCCGTTATTGATCCTTCCCCTGCTAGATTCGATCTTGACAGACTATCAGAATATAAATTTAGTACTTCGATGCAGGATCTGGCATTAACGGATGAGGATGTAACCGAACGTATTCGAAAAAAAAAAAAGGAATTTCGTGACGATGGTGCAGTTCATGCATGGTCAACATTCAGAGTTGGAAATGTTACTAATATGATGAATGACAAACGAGGAAAAGTAATTATTAATCACCTTGATAATCAAAAATATTTTATTTTAATAGAATTTATTGTAAATACAGAAGAAGATATTTGGATTATTCGTGATAAGCGTGATCCAGTCCGTGTGCAGTCCGGGGGTAGTATTGTTCTTTTAAGTAATAAATCTAAACCTGGAATACTTACTAGCATTGATAAACCCTATTATATACAGAGTTATCCAGCAACTGCAGTTGTATATGGAATATTTCCGCTGAATGATAAACCTAATGTTACAGATCTGAAACCGATGAAAATATCAAGAATAAACTGCGTAGCTGAACGAGTTACAGTACATTTTACAAATGCGATACGTGGTAATGGTTTAACTGATTTAAGAAATAAAAAAATAAACACATGGGCAGAATCCGTTAAAGATACCGGAGCGTCTATTAAGGATGTCGCTGAGCTAGAAAAGTTATTAAGATTTCCAATAACAGTAAAAACACTAACCGGAGAGATATTATACAAACCAAAATATAAAAAAAATGGAAACCCTATAACAATCGTTGATCATAATGCACATGCATGGGCTAATGCTGTAACGATATTTCCACGAGATAGAAAAGTTAAGTTTTATGATGGTGATATATTTGATTTTATTAAAAATATCAGCAAAAGCGACCCTGTGTCTGTTTGGTTATTTCAGAGTTCGGAATATGATCATTACGATCAGTTTGTACGGCCTAACGGTGATATTTATCGTACAGAATCTCTCCATGAAGAAATGGAACATCTTGCGCAGCGCCTTTGGCGTGAATATACTTCAGACGATGTCAAAATTAGACAATTACTGAATAACTGCTTTACCGTACCATCGGTTGCTGCCCATTTCGCTCAGGAGAAAAATTTATGGAAAACGACACGATCAGAATTCCTTGAAGATGTCAAGAAAAGCTGTGTAGAATATGGTCACGGTGGGTTATGGAACACCAAATACGATTATAATGATGTTATCTCGGTTGATATGGTAGCGTGTTATCCTGGTAGTTTTCTTGGATATGGAGTATGTTCTAAGTACTTTAAGAGATTCGGACATCCTACACATGACATGACCAGGGTTGCGATAAACGGACATTTACCAGATGTTGACTTAACAGGATTTGCTCATGTAGAATTATTCGAATTTGCAGAAAATCTCCATCCGATTACTTATGCTTGGTTTGGAAGACATTTTTCAGAGCGATGTTGGGTTCCGATAGTACTATTGCGATATATGCTTGATGCTGGATTTTTAATATCGTTGAGAGTAACTGAAGCGATTATATCGTATAGTTCACAGAAGCAAGTTTGGTTACCAGAACCGAACAGATTTAATATTGATGATACCAGAAAAGAATTCCCTGATATTGATGAAGATCATATTATTAAAATAAATAAATGCAGGAATGAACATGATGAGAAATTTATAAAAGATCTCGGTAGAAAAATAATCGGTAAATTTACTCAAGGTGGTTCATACGATTATAAACGAGCGTGTACAAGATTGATTATGGACGATGCTGAACTAGATTTTATAATCGCTGATACAACTGAAAAAAAATACGTTTATAAACCGATGTAATGCTTATTTATCAGATGGAACGAAACTAGGTACCATTGTGAGCTACCTTGATGGCGACTCACCACAATTTACTCATTTAAGATCTTCGATGTTAGCTTATGTTTCGATAAACCTACTATCGATGATAAATAAATTTCCTCATCACGCTGTCAGAGTCGCTACGGATTCATTTTATGTACATAAAAAATATAAAGATTTATTAAAACTCGGTAATGGTGAATGGGGGACATGGAGAATAAAACAAGAAAATATATTTAGTTATTCTGAATCTGCCGATGTTGAAATTGTGGAGACATATTACAGAAATAATAATCAAACATCAAAGTCATCTGCACCATCTGTGTACGATCCTGTATCTAGGTATAAGACCGTTTATCTTAATGGGTGTGGAGGGTCAGGTAAAACAACTCGTGTAATTAATTTATTTATAAATAATAATTCGGATATAATTGTTTTGACACCTACACATAAACTTGCTAGAGAAATAAAGCAACGAGGAGTAAAATCGTGTACATACCATAGTTTCTTTAGATGGTGCGGAGACTTATGGACTCCATCGCGGATGGGTGAAAAATATGTACCTAAATATATTATATGGGACGAGATATGCACGGTGTCGTTAGAAACACTAAAAACATTTCTTGAATGGTTATTGACAAAGAATACTGCTGTGATTATGTGCGGCGATCATGGTCAACCACCACCCTTTGTTGGACAGTCTCCACATGAATGGCTAAAGAATAACGTAGATTATTATGAAGAAATAAATGAGGACCATAGAGCTATTGATGAACCGCTGAAGGAATTTAAAAGATTAATCAGACTTCAACCAGACAGAGTACAATGTGAGATAATGCGAGGAATAATTCCAGAGACTTCTATGAATGAATTTTGGACTTCATGGAATCCCGCTGATTTAATAGTCGCGAGTAGAAAGATAGTTCGTGATGAACTACAGGATAAATTATTTTTATTACATAAAGAAAAGTTTTCAGATCTACCTGTACCTTTGTGTTATCGCCCCTCAGATACTCGACGACAGAATATTGAAGTTGAAATACCAGGTGTCTTGGTTCCACCAAGGGTACAGAATCTTGTATTGAATGACATTGTTTTAGTTGATATTAATGTCGTTGAGAATACGCTGAGTATGAATAAATCGCCGTGGGTGTTAGGATACGCTATAACGATTCACTCGTCACAGGGGTTAACTATAACTGATACTAAAATCTGGATTGTAGATGATCGGATCGAGTGGTCAAATTTAGTCTATCTCGCCGTATCTCGAGTCAGGAGAATATCTCAACTACATAGGGTTATTATGAATTTTATAGAAAATAATAATCAAATTGTTAATAATGACGTAATAAGAAAAAAACTATCTGGTTATAAGCAGTGTGACAAAAAAAATAATCGTGATTTTGATATTGATATTGAATTTATTATAAAACTAAAACAATTACAAAATAATCATTGCACAAGTTGCAACTGTAATATGTCATGGCAGTATTCGAATCCAAGACAATTTACCGTAGACAGAATTATTAGTGATCTCGGTCACACACGTGAAAATGTAATGCTGACTTGTCTTGAGTGTAATCGACGTCGAGGCTCTGGACATTTACAAAATTGAGCTTGGTGGTAATTGTGTATCCTCAGGAATTACTTGTAATTGTTCACGTACAAATCCACGCTGAGGGGCAGTAGAATCTAGTCTGTATATGGCAGGTCTTCCAGTAGATCTAACTACGCTAGAAATTTTATGTGTAGTTACGCTCCAGATAGGATCGGTTGCTCTTTTTTACCACCTTCAAGTTCGCCAGGTTCATATAAATATCTAACTGTAACATTACCTAATACTGGTTGAGAGAAAGATTCATGTCGTTGTATTGGTATATATTTTTTTTGATCGCATTAGAAGGTTTCATGGAAGTTGCACGAGTAATTTCATTATTCAACGCAGCTATCACACTCGGTAATCTCGCAACCCATTCACGAGATCTATCTTTGAAGTCAGTAGATATTTCCTTTGCGTATTGGTATCCGAATAACCGCTCGGCAAGTGTTCTATTAAATCGTTCAACGATTGCCTGATCACGATGAATTTCAGTATATCCTCGTCTGATTTTAACATTATGTTTCTTCATCAACGATGATACTACTTCAAGAAATTCTTTACCGGGATCAATTTGTAATAACCGTGGCCATCGTAGACCACCACATTGATAAATGCGCTCAAACGCAGATGCAACTTCGGATGCTGTCTTTGTTGATAATGGCTCCGCATCCTTATATCTACTAGCAATATCAACGACAGTCAATGCGTATTTGTACGTGCGTGATTTTCGTCCACGTGTTTTAATGGTATCGTGTGGTAAAAATAAAATATCCGCTTGATGAACTTCATTAGGGACACTAACATCAAAATGCGCGTAATGAATTTTTTTAGGTGGACTTAGGAAGATTTGCCATATTGCCTGTCGTGCTAACCATGATGCAGCGACATTACGTGAAACTTTTGCTGCTTCGGCGAGTTTACTAATCGCTGCTTTACCTCTCCAGAATCCTCTCGGGGAATAATAAACAGATTCCATTATGATAGTAATATAATTAATTGCCAGCCCCTAACACCAGTTTACTTTTCATAGCAGTTTTTACTAGAAAACTAGCTAATTTTTCTCTGAGAGATTTATTAGGTATAGAATTTAACGCGTGAATCAATTTTACATCCGCGAGATGTCGGTGTTGCAAATCTTTACTTTTATAAGCAACATCATGAACGTGACACGCTTGATCAATCTTATTTACTGGATACTCTCCTGGTCTTGGTTGATCTTGATCATCGAGTCGGATATCGAGACGAGTTCCAGGACCACAATAATTATATCCGGGTAAATGTTTCTCACCGGGATATTTAGCCCATGGAGTTCCTGGTAATTTTCCTAACGAAACGGCTATATCACCCCCACCTGTCTTTGTTGGAATAAATTTATATTTCTTGGTACCACATTTCACACACTTGCCTGTAAGTGCACGTCTTTTATTTCTTGTTGTTATTGTCGTTAATTCAGTAGTATCGGTTGGTGCTCTGCATCGAACACAATATAGACTCATATTATTTATTATATGGATATAATTGACTTTTCTGCGACACGAAAACAAGAGCCAGTAAAGCACCATCCAGCGCTTCCGAATTCTATCAGAATGATTATAATAGGCCCATCTGGAAGTGGAAAGACGCAATTATTGCTTAATCTAATAATGCGATGGCTGAAGTGGTATAAATTGTATTTAGTTGCGCCATCTGTAGATGATCAGCGATGTTACGAAGTACTTAAAGACTTTAATGAAAACGCAAAATCGTTACATGAAGACAATGTCATAGACTTTATTACTGATATTGATGAAGCACCATCCGTAGATGATCTGGATGGATTTATTAATAATTTAGTAGTGTATGATGATGTTATGCTGGACAAACAATCAAATCCAGCTAGAATATTTTCACGAGGTAGACATAAAAATACAGACGTGATTTATGTTACACAGAGATATACACAAATTCCAAAAGTAATCAGAGATAATTGTAACGTTTTGGTTGTGTTTAATGGCGTAGATAATCATACGCTGCAAAATATTTATTATACTTGGTGTTCAGGCGACATGGACATGAATAAATTTAAAAATTTCTTTTCAAAAGCACAAACCGCTCCCTTTGGTTTTGTAACGATAAATTTACATGATCCTAGGTCAAGATATCGCAACGGACTTGATACAATTTTTGGATAAAATCATAGCAGCAGAGAGGGTGAATGACATACGCACGTGACCAGATTGTGAAAAAATCTGGTCAATTAAAGAAGTTTTCATTATTAAAGCAAAAACTTCTTTTTTTCAGGGAACCCTTAATTTTCAAAAATAAGGTCTCTACAAAGTTGTAGGGTCCACCCTCTCTGCTGCTGGACCAGTAGGTCTCGAAGCGCTGAGGCTAGTCTATCTAGTTTCTCTACGGTAATTATACAGGTATTCAAAGTATTGAAAGATTCGAGTCACTTATATTGTGAAATACTATTAATTTTTAGGCTGAATACCACATTCGTGGACACAAGGACAGTGGCGACATTGTGTGGAGGGGTGAACAATTACCCCGTGTGCCAGGCAAATGGAAGAGCCGTCGGGAGTTTTTGTTTTCTTTTTCTTTGCGTCGGAAGTTTTCATGATATTTCACCTCACCTTAGTGTAACAGGAGAATTCGTCACAAAACTCATATTTAGACTGGGGAGGATGGATGGAGGTTGGCAATTGACATCAAAATTGACCGCTCCGTTGGCCTCGGATGTGGCAGGTCGCGGGTTTGATCCCCGGTCAAGTCATACCAAAGACTTAGAAAATAGTACTAACAGCTGCCTCGCTTGGCGCTCAGCATTAAGAGGTTAGTGTTAGGACTGGTCGGTCTGGTGTCAGGATAATGTGACTGGGTGGAACATCATGCTACATGTCAGCTTCATGACGCCCCAGTGCTAGACGTCACTATAAACTGCCACACGGCAGACATCGTAGCGATATGACTGAAACATTGTTAAAGCTACGTTAAAAATCTAAATCACACACACAGACATCAAAACTGCTCTCTAAGGAGAGCAACTAAAGAACATTGTTCCCGGGCGCATCGGTAAAGTCCCCATGAAAGAACATTACCCCAGGGCACATTGGTACGGGCGCCACAAAGGACACATTGTTAGAAGTGCCTGACCTCAGTTGGCACGCTCACTATCTATACGATAAGTCGTGCAGATCATGTATGTGCATTTACTCATCTTAAATTCAATATATAAATTGTTGTTTTAAAATTTAATACAAATTTTGTTGGACTAGGGTCAATTCAACCCTGATTATTGAATGGTCTGCACCTTAGCTGTTACCAAGAAACGTGCAGATGAAAATTATTGATTTCTATCGACTTTTACATGGTAGCCTGGTACAAAACTCACTTAATAAAGATGACGCCGGGTCTATTCGTCACAATACACGGATGTACGAATTTGTTTATCAACATGCGCAGCTTTCATTCAGACATCACAGTGCGCGACATTCAATCCAGATTGTACTGGATCACACGTGTAGGTTGATCTCGTCTAAACATGTCTACGCACTTTTAACATTGATTTTGCCGTAGGTATTTCTCGCGGCATGTAAATAATTACATTCCAAACGAAAATGGATGCATGAGGATCCAAATAAAGTGAATAATTGTCATTTAGAGGTATGCAGAATCCAATTCTAAAAAATGACACCAATTGCTAAACTAGTCGATGTTTATGGCCTTTATGGGTTTGACTTTTGCACGCCGTGTGTACTTGGTCCCTGCCGCATAATAACTAAGTCCTTTTATCCGAGAATTATGTATAAAGCATTACCTAGACCTGAAATTATGTTGGCGGTGGTGCTAAACTCTGATCGTTGTAATTATGTTAAACAAAGTTTTAATCAAGGAAACCAGCTCATAATAACACTAAAATGGGTGTGTCTAAAAGTAATGCTAAAGTTGTGAATTTGTCCCAGAATTTAACGGAAACGGAAAAATATCCCTGATCATTAGATTCATCTGGCTTTGACGAAAAGTAGAGCTAAAATTACAGAAACTAACCGGACTCTGTGGAGACGGAGAAAATAAGGAATATTGCTATTCAAATTGCCAAGATGAAAAGTAGCAATAAACTTCCCAAACTGTACCGGACTTTAATTGAGACTGAAATTTATCCGGATTTGTTTCACTATTAAATTCACCTAGGATAAAAGTAGAGCTATTATTCTGAATCTTTATGGGACTCCAAACACATATCCGTGGGGTAGTTTTTATTTTGTCATTTTGTTTATTTATTTATTTATTTATTTATTTATTTATTTATTTATTTATTTTTAAATTGGCCAATGGGCTAATACTAAAAGAAGTAGTAAACTTCCTAACTCAAACGGTTTTAAGCGTTACTGAAAACCTGTCCATAAAAATGTCAAATCAGATGGAGACAGAAAGTAAAACTACATTTTTCATCCAACACACCATATATACAATCCAGCACTCGGTAATAGTAGTACTAAAATTACAAAAATATCCCGGACAATATTGGAGAATGAGAAAACCGGAACATAAATTATCAAATCGTTTAGACCAGAAGCAGCATTAAAATTCTGAAATTGTACCAGACTTTCACGGAGACTTAAAATCATCCGGAATGTTTATATAAAAAATTGGCCAAGGCTAAAAGTAGTACTGAAATTCCGAAACTCATACCGACTGTAGCGGAATCTGCCGAATGTCCGCAAAGAATTTAAAGTATGGTCGAGGCTAAGATTATACTACAATTTCAAAACTAGCACATAATTTACCTTTGACTACAATTCAAATTTTCCCTGAAATATAAAATTTTTTACAATATTTGTTGTAAATTCTCAAAAAATTTTAAAACTGCGAAATATACAACTTTAGTTTTCTCACAATAACAATGGGTAGTGTGTAAATGAAGGAGATGAAATCGTACAAACACTCTATCCATAACATAATATCCAACACCCAATACTCACAATGCAAAATGCCTTGTGTTGTGTCTAAACATCTAAACTTATTATCAAAAGAAAAATGTAGAAAGAATAAGAACGAGATGAAATCTCACAAACATACTATCCAGCACACCATCTGTACCATCCAGTTCTCCATTACACACTATCCAAAATGTCTTGTATAGTGCGTCAAATCCGACACCACCTCTACAAGGGGAGCAGCTAAAGAACATTGCTACCGGGCGCATCGGTAAGGACCAAATGAAGAACATAACCTCCTGGCACATTGGTACTGTCGCCACAAACGACACCGGCCCTGGGCGCTTCAAACCCTCGCGCCACTACTGAATTATCCAAATATCCTTACAAGTTTCTGTATTTCCTGAGAAAAATTGATAAACGATATTGCATTGTTTTTTTCGTGAGTTGTTCATGATGGTTAACATATTGTTAAATTATTTCCTCACCAACTCCATCTTCTATCTTTATTTTCAAAAGTCTGCAGGTTTTCATTCTCGTTGTGTAACAAGTTTTCGACGGACCTCATCTTTTGAGTTTGCATTTTCACACATTTCTATTGACACAGATCGATTTAGACTAATGAGAAACCTGTACATTAATATCAGACTTGTTAACATAGGTGTTTGTGTACGATTGGTATGAGTTATTCGCCTATCTGGAAAACGTTGGTATAGGAAGGCATTAGGCGCACGTACAGACAAATGAATACGTTCTTAATAAGATACATACACATATTATTTACTGTTGTATATAATTAATTCAATTCTCCAAATTACTGGTTTGAGCATCGAAGGATGTGGTAAAATCTCAAAACCGGATGGGTGGTGGAGGCACCAAGCACTAAAATGAAGATCGGTCAAGATGCAAGCGATACTGGGAAAAAAATACCAACTTGTCATTTTGCATTTTCACACATTTTTATTGGCACAGATAGTTTTAGACTGATGAGATATCTATAAACTGCTATCAAATTTGTCAACATCGGTGGTTCCTTACGATTGGTATGATTTATGTGCATATATGGAAAACGTTCAGATGGGAAGGCATTAAACGCATGGACAGACAAATGAAGACGTACTTAATAATATACATCCACATAATATATACTCTTATATAGCTTTAATTTATTGCTTCAAATATATAGTATTAGCATCGAAGTTGTACCATCGCAAGAAGGAGAGGGTACTTGTACCTAGCAAGATGTTGAAGATAGTAAAATCGCACTCGATACTGAGTCAAAAAAAGCAACTTTTTTATTTTGTATTTCCACACATTCCTCTTGGCACAGATCTATTTAGACTGATGAGAAAACTATAGATTGATATCAAATTTGTCCAAATCGGTGCTTGTTTACGATTGGTATCACTTATTTGCCTATATTGAAAACGTTCGTAAGGAAGGCATTAGGAGCACGGACAGACAAATGAAGTCGTACTTAATAAGATACATACACATGTTATTTACTGTTGTATAGCACTAATGATATGCTCCAAATCTACAGCATCAGCATGGAAGTATGTGGTACCATCGCAAAACGGCAAGGGTGGATAGGGTACGTAGCTAGGATATGAAGATCGGTAAAGTTGCAAGCGTTACTAAGTAAAAAATACCAACGTTTGTATTTTGCATTCTCACACATTTCCATTGGCACAGATTGGTTTAGACTGATGAGAAAACTATAAATTGATATCATATTAGTCAATATCGGTGGTTGTTTATGATTGGTAAGACTTATATGCCTATATGGAAAACGCTCGTGTAGGTAGGATCTGGGCGCTCAAAGTGACAAATGAAGACGTACTTAATAAAATACATATACATATTATATAATGTTGTATAGCTTGAATTCTATGCTTCAAATATATAGAATTAGCATCGAAGCATGTGATAATATCGTAAAACGGGAAGGGTAGATGCACTTAGCAAGGATATGAAGATCGGTAAAGTCGCAAGCTATACTGTATAAAACAGTATCAACTTTTCTATTGTGCATATTCACACAATTCAGTTAACATAGATCGATTTAGACGGATGAGAAAACTATAAATTTATATCAGATTTGTCAGCATAGGTGGTTGTTTACGATTCGTATGGCTTATTTGCCTATATCGAAAAGCTCGTAAACGAAGGCATTAGGCGCAAGGCCGGACAATTGAAGACGTACTTAATAAGATACATGCACATATTAAATACTCTTGCATAGCTTTAATCCTATGCTTCAGCCTTATTGTCTTAGCATCGAAGTATGTGGTACCAACGTAAGACGTCAATGGTAGATGCACGTAGCAAAGATATGAAGATCTGTAAAGTCGCAAGAGATACTGAGTCAAAAATACCAACTGTTTCAGTTTCCATTTTCACACATTTCTGTTGGCACATATCGATTTAAATTGATGAGAAACATATAGACTGATATCAAATTTGTCAGCATCGATTGATATGACTTACTTGCATACATAGGAAACGCTCGTATAGGAAGGCATTATAGGCGCACGAACAGACAAATAAAGACGTACTTAATACATATACATATTATAAACTGTTGTATAGGTTTAATTCTATGCTTCAGATCTATAGTATTAGCATCGAAGTATGTGGCACCATCACAAAATGGAAGATTAGATGCACGTAGCAAAGATATGAAGATCGGTAAAGTCGCACGCAATACTGAGTAAAAAAATACCAACATTTTCAGTTTGCATTCTCACACATTTCTACTGGCACAGATCTATTTAGACTGATGAGAAATATATAAATTCATATGAACTTAGTCAACATCGGTGGTTGTTTACGATTGGTATGAGTTATTTACCTATATGGAAAACTCCAGTAAAGGAAGGCATTAGGCGCACGGAGTGACAAATGAAGACGCACTTAATAAGATACATGCACATATTATATACTGTTCTTTAACTTTAATTCTATGCTTCAAGTCTATAGTATTAACATCGAAGCATGTAGTACCATAGCAAAATGGAAAGGGTAGTTGCACTCTTGCAAGGATATGAAGATCAGTAAAGTCACACAGGATACTGAGTCAAAAATACCACCTTTTTCATTTTGCATTTTCACACATTTGTATTGGCACAGATCGATTTAGACTGATGAGAAAACTATATATTAATATCAAATTTGTCAAACTCGGTGGTTGTTTACGATTGGTATGACTTGTTTGGCTATAAGGAAAACGTTCGTAAGGAAGGCATTAGGCACACGGACAGACAAATGAAGACGTACTTAATAAGATATATAGACATATTCTTTACTGTTGTATAGCATTAATGCTGTGTTAACAATGTATAGTATTTCCATTGAATGATGTGGTACCATCGCAGAACGGCAAGGGTGGGTAGAGTCACCAAGCAATGAAATGAAGATCGGTTAAGCAGCAAGCGATACTGTAAAAAAATACCAACGTTTTTATTTTGCATTTTCACACATTTGTATTGGCACATATCGATTTAGACTGATGAGAAATATATAAATTCATATCAAATTAGTCAACGTCGGTGATTGTTTACGATTGGAATGACTTATTTACCTATATGGAAAACTTCCGTAAAGGAAGGCATTAGTCGCACGGAGTGACAGATGAAGACGCACTTAATAGGATACATACACATATTATATACTGTTCTTTAACTTCAATTCTATGCTTCAAGTCTATAGTATTAACATCAAAGTATGTAGTACCATAGCAAAAACGAAAGGGTATTTGCACTCTCGCAAGGATATGAAGATCAGTAAAGTCGCACAGGATACTGAGTCCAAAATACCACCTTTTTCATTTTGCATTTTCACACATTTGTATTGGCACAGATCGATTTAGACTGATGAGAAAACAATATATTAATATCATATTTTTCAAAATCAGTGGTTGTTTACGACTAGTATGACCTATTCGCCTATATGGAAAACTTTCGTAAGGAAGGCGTTAAACACGCGGACAGACAAATGAAGACGTACTTAATAAGATACATAGACAGATTATTTACTGTTGTGTTGCATTAATCCTGTGCTCAAAATCTATAGTATTAGCATCGAAGGTGTGTGTGTGTGTGTGTGATTTGGATTTTTAACGTAGCTTTAACAATTTTTCAGTCATATCGCT
>JAECUM010000967.1:0-58443 GCA_016617855.1 Megalonaias nervosa
CGTCTGATTTTAACGTTATGTTTCTTCATCAACGATAATACTGCACCGAAAAGTTCTTTGCCAGGATCAACTTGTAATAACTGTGGCCATCGCAAAGGTCCTCGCTGATAAATTTGTTCAAACGCAGATGCAACTTCAGATGCTGTCTTTGTTGATAATGGTTCCGCTTCTTTATATCTACTTGCAACGTCAACGACAGTTAATGCGTATTTGTACGTGCGTGATTGACGTTTACCAATTTTAATGGTATCGTGTGGTAAAAATAAAATATCTGCTTGATGAACTTCATTAGGGACGCTGACATAAAAATGTGCATATTGAATTTTTTTAGGTGGTGGTAGATAAATTTGCCATATTGCCTGTCGTGCTAACCACGCTGCAGCAACAGAACGTGAGATTTTTGCTGCTTCAGATAATTTACTAATAGCTGATCTGCCTCTCCAATATCCTCTTGGGCTATAATAAATGGATTCCATTATAATAGTTATATAATTAATTACCAGCCCCTAACATTATTTTACTTTTCATGGCAGATTTTACTAGAAAACTAGCGAGTTTTTCTCTGAGAGATTTATTAGGTATAGAATGTAATGCATGAATCAATTTTACATCTGCGAGATGCCTTTGTTGTAAATCTTTACTTTTATACGCAACATCATGAACATGATACGCTTTATCAATCTTATTTATTGGATACTCTCCTGATCTTGGTTGATCTTGATTATCAAGTCGGATATCAAGTCGAGTTCCGGGACCGCAATAATTATATCCAGGAATATGTTTCTCACCGGGGTATTTAGCCCATGGAGCTCCTGGCAATTTTCCTAATAAAGCGGCAATATCTCCACCTGTCTTTGTTTTGACAAATTTGTATTTCTTCGTGCCACATTTTACACATTTGCCTGTCAGAGCACGTCGTTTATTTTTCGTTGTTATCGTTGTTAATTCAGCAGTGGCTGTAGGAATTTTACATCGAACACAATATAGATCCATATTATTCACTATATGGATATAATTGACTTTTCGGCGACACGAAAACAGGAACCAGTAAAACATCATCCAGCATTACCAAATTCGATAAGGATGATTATAATAGGTCCATCTGGATCAGGTAAAACACAACTATTATTAAATTTAATAATGCGATGGTTAAAATGGAGTAAACTGTATTTAGTAGCACCATCCGTAGATGATCAACACTGTTACGAAGTACTTAAAGATTTTAATGAAAATGCAAAATTGTTGAATGAAGACGGTAATGATGTTGTTGACTTTATTACCGATATTGATGAGGCCCCATCTGTAGATGACCTAGATGGATTTATTAATAATTTAGTGGTGTACGATGACGTTATGCTGGACAGACAATCAAATCCAGCTAGAATATTTTCTCAGAGGTAGACACAAGAATACAGATGTTATATACGTCACTCAGCGTTATACACAAATACCGAAGGTGATCAGAGATAACTGCAATATTTTAGTAATGTTTAATGGAGTAGATAATTATACTTTACAGAATATTTATTATACTTGGTGTTCAGGGGATATGGATATGATGAAGTTCAAAAACTTTTTTGCTCAAGCACAGGCTGTTCCGTTTGGATTTATTACAATAAATTTACATGATCCAAGATCTAGATATCGTATAGGTCTGGATAAAATCTTTGGTTGATTTATAGCAGCAGGCAGGGCGGCCGACAAAAATTAATTGACCCACGAGTAAACTAAACGCATTATAACATAAAAAACAAAAAGTCAAAAATAAAATAACAAAAATAAGCTAACATTATCCGTTTTGGTAATAATAAAAGTTAGGAGGTTCTGTTTAGCGTTAGTGACCTATTTTTCAGCCCCTGTAGGAACCTTTATTTTTGTAAAATTTGCTCGAAACCAATTTGTAGGGTTCACCCTGCCTGCTGCTGAGAGTCAGTGCTACACAGATACTAATGACACGGAGACATTCAACGATGGTTTGAAGACAATGTACTAGCCAGACTCATTAAGATCATCACAAATATTGGGTGTTGATAGCACCACATTTATTATTAACAAGGAAAAATCCTTCAGAGATAGGCTGACCATTTAAAAAAATTCTCAATCGACAGTTATTTATAAGCGAGGACGCAAGTGATCTACTGTACTCAAAAGGAAATCAACATATCACTTGCTGATCCCTCAACACTGATTGAGATTGAGAATACAGCTGTCATATTACACAATGCAAAACACCTCAATCAGATGATACGCCAGCAGAATTCTACAAATCCGGAATCTCATATATAGTACTGAAACTGAACTCATGAAAACAACGTGGACTCAGTGAACTTTAATAAAGGATTACCGGGATGTGTCTATAGTACACTTCGAACATTCAGAAAGTGAACACAATGATAATAGTCCAGTCTAGACCCTATACTATTATTGTATTTTATTTTCCTTCATTGTGAAATCGCGAAACTATTAAATGCTGAAATAGGTGCAAGTTTTCGTCAATTACATCAAATATTTATATCCATCACTCTCTGCCCAGCTATTTACTAAACTTTTGGTTTATTTCGCAATTCATTAATTTGGAAGTTATCTACATTGAATTTTTTATGTACAAAGAAAGACACAGAGGTGCTTAAATATATACGCACAGCGGTGTTTACAAATACAGACAACAGCAGTTTTGAAATAAATGGAATTATGAATTGTATAAACGGTATTTTGTAATAGAGTTTTCTTAAAATAAATGGAATTATGAATTGTATAAACGGCATTTTGTAATAGAGTTTTCTTAAAATAAATGGAATTATGAATTATATAAACGGTATTATGTAATAGAGTTTTCTTAAAATAAATGGAATTATGAATTATATAAACGGTATTTTGTAATAGAGTTTTCTTAAAATAAATGGAATTATGAATTGTATAAACGGTATTTTGTAATAGAGTTTTCTTAAAAATAAATGGAATTATGAATTGTATAAACGGTATTTTGTAATAGAGTTTTCTTAAAATAAATGGAATTATGAATTGTATAAACGGTGTTTTGTAATAGAGTTTTCTTAAAAATAAATGGAATTATGAATTGTATAAACGGTATTTTGTAATAGAGTTTTCTTAAAAAAAATGGAATTATGAATTGTATAAACGGTAATTTGTAATAGAGTTTTCTTAAAAATAAATGGAATTATGAATTGTATAAACGGTATTTTGTAATAGAGTTTTCTTAAAATAAATGGAATTATGAATTGTATAAACGGTAATTTGTAATAGAGTTTTCTTAAAAATAAATGGAATTATGAATTGTATAAACGGTATTTTGTAATAGAGTTTTCTTAGGACTAAATTTCAATGAGTGTATAATGTTTTCTTTTATAATGTTGAATAACTCGAAAACATACACGATTATATGTTCAGACTCCTTCGGTTGCCTTGTGTTTAGAGCGTTCGACTAGGATAAGGGAGGCCGAGTGTTCGAACCCCGGCCGAATCATAACAAAGACCTATAAAAGTGGTCCTAGCAGCTGCCTCTCTTGGCGCTCAACATTAAGAGGTTAGTGCTATGATTGGTCGGCCTGGTCTAAGGATAATGTAACTGGAGAGGACACAATGCTACATATCTGCGGCAAAATGTCCCCGTGCTAGACTTAACTATAAAATGCCACACTGCATGTATCATAGCGACAAGACCGAAAAATATTAGTAAAGCTACGTTAAAAATCCAGATCACAGACACATATTAGATGTATTTGCGTGTCATTTTTTATACACTGGTGATCTCCTGCTTCGATTATTGTGATGCCAAAAGATATCAAAAGCACATTGGTAGTTACCATAGATAGACCTTGAAGAGTATGTCTTCTTATGTATAAATCCTGTTTGTTTGCAATACTTATGATAGAGCAGAAAATATATGCTTTAATTTTATACTTGTTTATAATTTTATTGGTGAAAAGATTCAACAAAAACATGGCAATGGAAAACAAATCATGTAACTCTTTATATACGTTTTCGACAACAAAAACAAAACCAACAGCAGCAGCAACAACAACAACAACAACAACAACAACAATAATAATAATAATAATAATAATAAAGTGGAATCAGTACAGCGCATTATCTTTAGAAGCTCTAAGCACAACGCAGTGCTAGATAACACATAAAAACATTCACACCAACAAGAACACACAAAACATACACCATGAAATTAGGAAACAAATAATGCCGACAATAAGTAAGGAAGAAAAAAAATTAAGTCTTTAAGTCTGATTTTATTTTCGAAATAGTGAGGTTACAAGAACACTCTTGAATGAGGTCACAGTACACTTCTATCTAAGATCTATGGGAAATTCGGTCCAAAGAGCTAAGCCTTAGTATGCAAAATAACTCTGTCAGTTTGGTTTTCTTTAAACAGTGTTAAAGATTAGATTTTGAGTGTTGGAGGGCGAGTTTCTAGATGGGGTGTTCATTAGGTAGTTATAATGGATTGGAGCCAGAATTTTTGTTTGACTCTGGGTCGAATTGGTAGTTACTGAATGTTGCAGAGCGGGTAGCGATTTTCAGTTATTTGTGCACAAATGATGACTCGAGTAGTCGCGTTTTGAACTTATAAAGCTTTTATAGCAGATGCTGAGACGAACCAGATAGAAGTGAATTACAATAGTTTAGTCTTGAAAGTGCTAAGGACACGCAAGTGTTTTAAAGGCATCAAGCGAAAGAAAACTGGGAACGGAATGGAGCTGACACGTTTCAACTCCAGGCAACTCACCTTTCATATATCCATTATATGTTGGTGTAATGATAACCTACTGTCAAGAGTGACATCAACGTTTCGTACTGACTGTGTAAATTTAATGTTGGTATTGCTGATGACTACTATTTAAAGTAAAGAATATTAACGTCTGTGCGTGGTGATCATCATTCATTTTCAGCTTGTCACATGTAGCCCATGACTTCACGTCAGAAACGCATTAGATGGTAGCCTCAGCTTCAGTTGGACAGCTCGATTTGTGTATTTGAGTGTCATCAGGGAGACATTGGATGTTGCTTTATGCCACCTAAGAGCGGAAAAGTGTATGTAATGAAGAGAAATGGAACGAGAACAAAGCCTTGAGGAACCACAAAACACAGATCTGCTGGGCTAGAAAGTTTTCTGTTTACGGATACACGTTGTGGCTTTTTGTTGACTAAGTAGGATTTGAACCATAATAAGGCTGTTTCGTGGATACCAAACATATGCCGATGACGGTAGTGAAGTAATATATCATGGTCTATTGTGTCCAATGCCGCATACAAGTTCACGAGGGTGAAGATTGTAACATTTCCAGTATCAAAAGCAAACCATTTGAAACATGATGGGCATTACCCATATGAAAGAGAAATATTGATAACGTAGGTTCGATGAGGAAATATTGACTCTAAGCGCTCAAACAGCCATGATGTCGGACTCGAATCGAGTTCACATGACTTTAGGGCTATGAAAGTTGACAAAATTATTTGAGTATCCTACCTTTCACTGGCTACCTCCAGTACAGAATACCTATTTGACATCACCCTTCTAAATACCTATGTCCCTTTCCACAAGATTGTAGTCTCATTATTCTCATTATTCGCACGATCGAAACCATAATAATAACGTTGTTTTAAATACCAGGGTCCAACTTCCAGGAACTACGTTCTTCTTGAACGTGGACACAATGACACAGTGATCCCATACAGGAGTGTTCTAAAACTTTACCTCTTTTGCCTCTAGGAACATATTTAGCAATGTTTCCTTACCATTAATTATTTACAGCTTGTTTTAGTTGTTACTTTACGGTGTTTACATGTGTAATCTTGTCTTCATTTATGTTATTTGCGTTAAATAATAATAATAATAATAATAATAATAATAATAATAATGTTATTATTATTATTATTATTATTATTATTATTATTATTATTATTATTATTTTATCATACATTTACAAGTTTTGAAATCCTTTCTTAGCTAATCTCACCCTTTGAAGAAAAAGCTATAAAGGACACATGATTTAGTACTACTCGTTGACACTGACATTTATCCCAATTTGTACTTTTTTGTAGTTTTTGCTGTTCAGTTTATATGCTAGTATGCTTTGTTTGCAAGAAATTGTAAGATATGCATGTTCATGAACCTCACAATATCCGTATCCGTCTTTTCTCATAATTCGTATTTTATTAAAATAAAAAAAAATTAGTAGAAATATTCATTTTAACTACTCATCAAATCAAATTTAATTGTACCTTTATTATGATTCTTGCCGTGTTGCTATTTTTGTGATGAATGTA
The DNA here is from genome assembly GCA_016617855.1 of Megalonaias nervosa. Classification (NCBI taxonomy): domain Eukaryota; kingdom Metazoa; phylum Mollusca; class Bivalvia; order Unionida; family Unionidae; genus Megalonaias; species Megalonaias nervosa. Next base: position 6,301 of record JAECUM010000967.1, read on the forward strand.
ATTACTTTTCGAGATTAATATACATAAACGCTATAAATTCATTAATGCATATAACAAAACCTTGACACATGTTTCCTGTTTTTGTAATCCCTATAACTAATTATGCCTTTTCTTCACAGGCTAAATTCATGTTAGTTTTTTTGTATACCTCATTTGTTATAAACTCTACAGCCCGAGTTTAATAAAGCTTTCTATTGTCTTGCCTATAAAGATTGTGACGGTTATCCACTTAGGTTAACCATTTTTAAGTGTCAAGATTCCCACAATTCTAATCGATAGTATGTTCGATTGTAATGATTTGCCTTCTTTACGTTTCCATTAAGATGGAGCTTTTACAAGAAACCAAGCCGGTTCATGTAACTGCCACAACTTCTTAAATATAATATTGCAATGCATGTTTATCCGTTAACGTTTTCGCGCATAACCTACACGAATAAATATATGCAATATATAATACCTCGTGTCCTATTTAATTTTTCAAACAGATGATTATTTTGTCCGGTTTGTGAAAATAATCTTAACAGTAGTTTTAAACAAACGTTTTAATCAACAGATAACGTATTGTTGAGATCCAATTAATACAACTAAAACCTTATACCACAAACGTACATACAAATGTAAATTCCATATTGTTTTATTTAACAAGAAGTGTATAGCTTACTGCGGAGGTTTTGTCGAGGCCTCGACAAAACCTCCGCAGCCTACGGCATGGAAATCAGTGTATAGAAGACCAAACCGATGACCAGCAACACCAAGGGCATCAGTACTGACATCAGGGTCCAAGGTACGAAGCTAGAAACAGTCCACAGCTTCAAGCATTTGGGGGGGGGGGGGAATTGTAACAGATGAAGAATCAAAGCCTGAAGTACTCTCCAGGATTGCGCAGACAACAGCAGCGCTGACACAATTGAAGCCCATCTGGAACGACAAGAACACCTCACTCAGTTCAAAGGTCAGACTGATGCACTCACTGGTTATCTCCATATTTCACTACGCCTGTGAATCATGGACCATAACAGCTTACTTAGAGAAAAGGATACAAGCCACAGAGATGAGATGCTTCCGAAAGATCCTCGGCGTCTCATACAAAGACCGTGCCACCAATGAATAAATACGGCAAAGAATCAGACAAGCCATTGGGCTTCACGAAGACCTCCTGAGCACAGTGAAAAAAAGTAAACTGCAGTGGTATGGGCATGTCTCACGATCATCAGGACTTGCCAAGACAATCCTGCAAGGCACTGTACAAGGAAGAAGAAAGAGAGGCAGGTGGGAAGAGAACATTCGAGAGTGGACAGGCTTAACATTGCGCGACTCAATGAGAAAGACAGAAAATCGAGAGGAATGGAGTAAGCTGATGGTTCGGTCTTGTGTGGTGCCCCAACGGTCTACCAGACTACTGGACCGATGATGATGATGATGATGATGATGATGATGATGATGATAATGATGTATAGCTTACATTTATACATAAAGTTCCAGATGAGCCGCACCGAAACATAAAAATAAATAACTTTGTGGAAGAATTGTGCTATTGTTCTGTCAATTAAATGACTTCGAAAGAATAGACGCAGCGAGGATGATTAACAGCACTCACGAGTTTTATTTTCTAGTTTGCTTTTCCTGAGCTCAATGAGATAATTGGAAAAAAAGTATACAGTTTTATTTTTTGCCTATCAATGTTAGACATAAAGTAAAAACATGTTGATTACCTTGTTTATCCTTCCACACTATGCGGAATCTCGAGAGGTCACCACTTTTGAAGCTTGTTACGATGAATTCATCTTGATTTACTTCCAAAGAAATAGCAAGAGGAAATGGGGAAATGCCCTCTTTAAACACCATTACTGGTTCTCCTTCTTGTGACACCAGGTGAATGCAGGCAGGGTAACCGCAATTGCAAACATATATGTAGCCCTTGCTGTCCACACAAAGTCCCCTGGGGTTAGCTAGATCACTATGGGTATAAGTAAACTTGTGCTTCCCATTCTTTGTTTGATATCCGTACACACCGGTACTCAGACCAGCATAACAAGATATGTAAACATCAAACTGATCATTACTTGTAGACAAGAAACCACCAAAACCTTTGTATTCGCATACCCTTCGTATGGTCCCAACCTCTCCGTCTAAAACAGAGAGAAGACACCAGCAAAACATCTGCTGGTATACACCGCTTAGTACAAGATTACCTTGTGATCTTAAGAATCGCATTCCATAACATTCTTCCAGCTTTGTTTGTATTCTCCTCACCGGTTTAATGACAGTCGACGATTCGGTTGATTCAATATACATTATTTGAACAGTTCCATCATCTAATGACACGGCGATTTCAGATTCCTTCCCATCCAATATACAGACATCCCAGGGTCTTGCCCGCAGTTTTTCGGATATAGCAATCAAAATTCCAGTATCACGTTGATACATACGTACATTATATGCAGTATCATGGCTGTCTATCAGCAAAAGACGGTTGCAGGATAAACAAATTATGGCAGTGTACCAGGGCTGAGCACGGCCACCTAGAGGATGAAGTGACATACATCATTTTATCATATATGTGGTTTTAATGTGCTGCATAATAAGAAAAATCCTATTCATTGTGAATCATATCGGTTGGTGTAATAGCTATTTGGAATAAATTGGACGATATGTATATAATAATGCGCACTATGACTTATGGACACACGGTATTGTATGGAAAAATGGGAACTAGCCTGGAAATGGGTGAAAATAAAATAGAGTGTGGGTTTAGTTGGCCATGATTAGTTGATAATAAAAGTTATTTTGTAGAAAAAGGAATCTTTTGAGAGCTTATCCTAGTAGTGGCTTTAAAAAGAGACAATGTTTTCTTGATGAATATCAGTCCTTTAGCAGTCTTGAGTTTGGAACACTAATTACTGAAGTTAGCATATGACTCTTTTGGTGCAAAATTGAAAGCACATGTTTCAGACACATGTTGGTCCAGAAATTGCCACGGCTGATATCCTTTTCTCTACACAGAAGCTTGTAATCCAGGTTACATCCATACTGATAAATATAGGTTCGATCATAAGCACTTTGAAATTTTAAGTTATTAAATTTTGAATTTCGTGGTATTTCCATAGGTTTACTATGGGAACTGAATTAGTGTCGTGAGTTCTATATCTATGACAAAAACAATGAGTAAAAAAGTTTGTATGTGCCAAATAAGTGTACAGCGGAGGAACACATCGAACCTCACCAGCATCAATGGTAACGATGAAACAAGAGATCTAAATCGTACACTTTATAATGAAAATCTGATTTACACAAAGGGATTCACTATAGTTTGTAATTGGAACAATAATACAATATTAAAATAAGACGAATATACATTATTATGTTCAAGTCAGGCTTTCAACATATATTTGAAAAAGGTTTCGTAACTAATGCAAATCGCAAACACTTGCGACTATAACATTTAAAATTGAAATAAATTTAAATTTCAAAAATTGATGCATAGAAGGAAAAATCAGCAAAAGTTAAAAATGGCACAAGGTTTCAATTTATAAGCGTATGACAATACTGCACACATATGCATAGATAGGAACTATAGCTCGCATAACACGATTAAGTCAACAATGCACACATATGCACAAACAAGAAGAGTCACAAGTATAAATTACGCGTAAGACTTTTTCATCTTCTTCCTGCTCATCACCGATTTATCAAAACGGAAAATTTTAAAGCCCCCAAAATCAGGACGAATATTAATTTCGGTCACTCTATATCAAGGGCCGTACCTATTGATTTCAAATGTTCTACTTCCCTATCATAAAACCTGCATACCTGGTTGTGTTATCCGTTATGAATATGAAACTGAACCGACGGAAAGACCATGAAGATTAAAAAAACATGTTAAGATGATAAAGAATGTACTAGAAACAATTTTTGACCCATCTACATCTCAAATGCAATCCACTTAACAGTTCCGGTATCTGTTAAATGAGGTTAGGGCTAATAACAAAATTTAGGTTGAGGACGACTAATGAAAATCATTTCTTTATACAAACAAGACTCAAAGCTAATAACAGAATTTAAACTGAGCAAGTGAAGTGGAGAACGTTTCCTTCATAAAGTCTAATTGAGCTGTAGTTCTGGTATTATCATCTCAGGTTTGTAACATGGCGAAACTTTCATCTGTCAGCCTTTCAGTTAGTTATTCAGTCCCCTTCTGCTCTTAAGTCGATTAAAGTTAAAGTTAAAAGTTATGTTGCACTTTGCTTGAATATTTGAGAGGGGCTTCATCTTGTGCTAACGCCCAATGGCATCTATGAATTCGACAAAGAGCAAATCTATAAAATATATCGAGTGAGCATAAATACAGGGAATGATAGGGAGAATAATCAATGAAAGTGTGATAATTTACATCGTAGCTGTTCTAGATATTACGATTCTTCTTCTCCTTCTTCGTTTTCTTCTTTTTCATCTTCTTTTTTTTCTTCTTCTTCTTCTTCTTCTTCTTCTTCTTATTATTATTATTGTTATTATTATTGTTATTATTATTATCACCATCGTCATCATAGTTATAATTTTCACGAACCTTGTCATACACAATATATCAGTATTGGTTTTCTAGGAGAATTATTTGTACTTAATCACAATCAGTATTGGTTTTCAAGGGAAATTATTTGTACTTAATCACAATGTAACATAAATATATCATTTAAACCATCACAAATCAAAGTATTGATAATAAGGATAGCACATGTTGTTCTCTAGTCACCTACGGACATTGTTAAATAAATGTAAAACATATTATTGATTACAAAGCAAATAATCTGTTACACTACCTGCTGGTTCCAGATTCCCAAGTTTGACAAGTTTAATGCTATCATCTGCCATGGCTGCAGCTGCTGTTCAGGCAACTATTCTGCTGCTGTTCCAGGAAAATTGGTTTCACTTTTATTTTGTAACAGTGATACTGACATAAAGTAACTTCATAGCAGAATACACGCACCAAGCTTTAGATGCACAACATAAGCAAACATAGAAATATCATTTTACCTGGAAATAACAATGTCAAGGGTGAATCTTTTTAAATGTTAAAATAGACGCTACTGCTCAAGGCTGTTGTTGAAAGAGAATACTAGTTTACAAAATTATTTATATATGTTTCCGTATGTCAATCAGAATATCAGATTCACCCTTTGGCGCACCTATAAGTCTCTCATTAATTCTAAACTGAATCTGGAAATCAAAAGATTTAGTATCCGGCAATGTCAATACAAAACCGAAAAGGCAAACGCGATCATCCCACCTGAAACATATCTAGATTGTAAATTCATGCAGTATCAGTGCTGTATATCCTGCCTGAAACATAATACCACCAAGACTGTAAAAGCATACACAACCAGTGCCGTATATCCTGATAGGGACACACCACCACCAAGACAGTAAACGCAATAGTACTACCAAAACTGACGCAGACCGAGCGTTGTTGATCTTGTCTTCGCCATGGGTGTCTTTAGCTTTGTTTATCGATTTATCAGACATCGTGTATCATATCGTCCGTTTCAAAAGTGTATACGTTTGCATACTTGAAAATAATCGTCTCTACTGGTTCGCAACGACGAGACGTTACACGTCTCATGGAGATGCCACTTCCTTTCTGCCTTATCAAGGTTTCGTTGACCAAAAATGTGATCAGTTATAAAAAAATGTCTTGATATTGAAAGAATGCACATGTTGAGGAGAGTACATCTATATAAAGAAGGAACAAAAACAATCCTTAAAGACAAATATTGTGGTAGAAGAATTAAGTTGGGTCTCACTTATATTCATTAGGTGTAGCAGCTTTTGCGAGGATCTCAGAGGGTACATTTGAACATTAAAGCCTTAGTATAAGAAATATCGTTGTCAAAGCTTTGTTTTTTACAAGCAAGTTAGCAGGCGTTGTGTGGACCAATACCTCAAGCAGCATCAAATATTTCGCAGGTCAGTAAGGTCCAAAACAGTAAACTAAGGTTATTAGTTTGACAAAAATGTCATCATTATGTAGCTATATGTATGCCATGTAAATTCATTTTCTGTATTTAAGATGAAATTTGTCCTTGAATGGTTCATGTGACACAGGCTATTAATTCCTTATGATCAACGCAATAGAAAACAATGTATATTATGTATTTTGAGGAGTGATGATACGAAGTGAAGAAAATTGAATGTTTACTTTGTCATGATTGACCAACAAATAAATGGAGTCCTCAACTGTAAAATATATTTAATCGCTGTTTAGAAGTAGACTGAGAATAATGTGGAATAGAAAAGCTGGTAGGAACGCAAACATGAACTCCACATTTTGGGTCACAACTTTATTAAAGAATTATATCTTAACAATCAGATAGGTGAGTAACACAAAATTACCCCAATTACTCCCAACTGGGAAATAACAGTAGAGAGCCCCATAGTATATTCAAATCAGATACGAACATCTACAATATTGTACACTAATGTACAATGTTTTAAAGAATGTGGATCACCCGTTGAAAAAACAGTTGTACCGGATAATGTATGCTGACCAAGGCCAAGATGACGCAGAGAACGTTTAGACCGCCCTTTCTCGCCACATTATCGTGCTATGGACATCCGGTGCGGCCATAAAGATGACTTATGGGGTTGCCAAGTTCAACTATTGCTTCTTCTAGTGAAAAGCGACAATACGATCTGAGTTGCCCGTGTGAAAATCTGCAGTTATAGGTCCCAGCATACAACACCTGCTGCTTGCCACTCGCCCATTACCACGAGATTTGAAGATATTTGGTTTTCAGGGTCTTGGTAGCAGTGGTGAAGTTAGGCTGGTGTCATGACGTGCACGTGAAGGGACACTTACTGACAGCCAGTCTGAATTTAGCGGCAAGACAATGTCAAGCTGTTTGGAGACGAGATCAGTAGCAATGGATATCCATCAAGTCCAACTATACCTGAGCTGATGACTTGTGCTGTCCACGCAGCTCTTGCCATCTGTCTTCACTGCCTGGTGAAGAAGAATATTTCTACTCATCCGTCTTGTCCATCAGAGAAGACATTCCAGACGAATGAAAGCTTAGCTGTCCTCCTCTGGCCAAACAGTCACAGGTAGTACCGTCAACTATTACCTACGGTAAACGGCATAGTCTGTGCTGACCCAGAATATGTGATATTAATAATGATACACCTAAAATAATTGTAATTGGATATTATTACGGTAAATAATATGAAACGCTTTGTGTATCTGACACAATGGATTTGTATAAGCAAATACATCCTCTAAGATGAAAATATCAGTCAAGTCCGTTCTCTTTATTTTTGTACACTATTGTCTATGTTGGTACATTGATCTTTCTGTCCAATAATTCGCAAGTCGTTAGGACCACCGAATTACTCAAACACAGTATTTCCTTATGAATCAGTGAGGTGAGATGTCCAGTGTCTCAAGAAACTGTAATGGCTCTAATACATTAGCATATATAATAGATTTTTTTCCGTAATATTATCTGTCTTTTCTAAACTATGTTTAAAAATCTGTTGCACTTAAACACTACATATATTCATTCATTAAAACGTTTTTGATAATTCTTTTTATGTCAGTTCAAACATCCCATTCTTGTTCTTTTCCATCAAAGGTTCTTCAAACTACATCCCATTCTCTTCTTGTCGATGTTATTGTTAACCTTAGTGCGTAATAATTGTTTTCCTATTGTATATACAAAAATAAAACTTATGTGTCAGGGATATATTATAATTTATAACAAACATGGAATTGATATTGAACATTAAAATGAAACGCAAGTAGAAAGTAACGAGCAGCAGAACTACAGGTTAACTATGATAACACTTTTAATAACAGCCAATAGGTCAATAGGTGGCTATCCCATTGTATATGCTATTAATACCTGTAAACTATAGTACGTAATATTTCTGCTGGCTTAAATATTTCCACCAATGTCTGTTTACAACTATCCAACAAAAGTGTACATTAAAAATTATCGCACTCAAGGCCATTTAAAAAGGGTTTATAATGTATAATGTCTCTTTCACTCTGCGTTTAAGCTACATGCAGACTGCCGTCTCGTTATTTTCACCAGACTGTGTTATCACTGGACAGGATTAGCTCTGTTTGACATAATACTCGTATGTTGTCAAGTGTGATTCATAATGCAGCCAAATTATATGTTATCGATACCGTATACCTTAATCCTTCCTCCCTAGTCTGATTAATGTTAAAATAGTGGTAATAGGTGTTTTATTTAGTCTATCCTGGACAAATGGTAAGTTTAAATTCTATAAATCATGCTTTAGATTATTTGGTTTTACAATGTAAATTCAAGTTTCATCTTAACATTGTAACCCATTAAACTGCCAATTTTCACGTAAGGAAATTGCACATCTTTGAACGATACACATCATTGACATTAATGTATTTTCATCTTTTTAAAAGAAAGGGAGATGTAATGGTACCTATACGGTATATCTTTAAGTAGTCCTCCCTAGTCGTGATTAATGTTAAAATAGCTAGTTCATAGATATCATATCACCGAAACATGCATCGTAGCTCAGCTTAATAAACCAGGGCATTCCCGGCTTCCACCGATTTCCTGTCAAATGAAATGTAGGCCAACGAAACTTGAAAACATATCCATTTGCTTGTGTTAGAATTTGAATTCATTTTTTTTAAAAAAAGACAACCCCTCCTTTCCCCAAAAAAAACCAACCACCAGAGTAAGTAATGTTTGAATTCCTGAAAATTTTACTTTCGTTACTATATCAGTCGACATCAAAACACGCTACACAGCGCAGTGATTTAGGAAGCAAGACCTCGACGCCAAAAACATAAATATCAGGGTCTATATCTTTCACTGTAGGATTAACTGTATCTGTAATTTGCATAGTCAATCTGAGACCTCGAACATTTGGCTGGCAGCGTGGCACAAATTCAGTGTGGTGGTGACACAAGAGTTAAATTTAGGCATTTTTATATCGATTTAAAGGTAATTGTTTATTCTTTAGAATTTCAGCTTATGGTGTGGTTGTCGGCGTGTACTTCGGCGAAATTACACAATGAGTAATAAGGCATTGATGCTGATCCGGAAGTGAAATCTGCGACACATTAAGAAGGGGTGAGACCATATAGGAAACATATACTCGGATTCCATTGGAGCTTTAGTCAATTTACAGTGGTTTAATTTTGTGGCGTTTAACTCCCTTTTCAACACATTATAAACACCAGTATATCTGGTGGACGAAGAATCAGGTAAGAAACCTAGAAGACCCACAGACATATGGAATGTTACCGGCAAGCCTTCTCTAATACCCCCGTTTGTGTGTGTGTGTGCGTGCGTGCGTGCGTGCGTGCGTGTGTGTTTGTGTGTGTGTGTGTGTGTGGTGTTTTGACAAGGTAAGGCTGTTAACTCGAAAATAGTGTGCCTTAGCTTAGTTTTTGAATAATCTAGTTTTAAACACCACAGATCCATTCAACCAATTTCTGTTTAACTCCTCTGGTGTATCAGAGTCTATCGATAGGATCATGCGGCCAGATTCCGACCAGGAGTATAAATCCGACAACTGGTTCAGTAATTGTTCCTGAGAGCAGTTATTACAGAATATGTCCCTGTAATATGACTTGTTTCTTTCTGCATGAATATGTGTCCTATGCTGCACGACATCGTGTCCGGTTTCACCGAAACCGTCTGAGCTACCACGCCTAGAGTATGAATGCGATGGGACGATAATCACGTGAACAATTTTGAGAAACACTGCAAACACTTCCGATTATAAGTGGAACATCTTTTATTTTCTTCGAAAGTGTCATCACTTGTGTATCACAAGTATTTGCAGATACACAGTATACATGGCTTAGATGTCCGAATACCCAGACCCTGACATATACGACAATTCAAATAGACGGCATCCACAGGATTCAAATTGCGTCATCGTAGCATCACTTCCTTTTCTGCTATCGTCACTTTACTATGATGAATAGTAATCTTATGTAGTCAAGTTTAAAAGGCAGATAAGCCTGTGCCTCATATGATGTGTGTATGAAATCATCAAGTCTAAACTTCTAAAAGCATGCGAAATAATACAGAACAGATAACTAAAACAATTTATTCGCGATTTCAGCTGATGTTGACTTCGGCCCTGGTGATATTGACTAGCTAGGTAATTTCAGCAATACTGGAACACTAATGTGAAACAATTATTAATTTAAGATGGAAAATACAACTTTAAAAAATCATTTGTTGTCTTAGGAATTAATGTGAAATTGCATTTCTAGAAGATTTATTTTATTTCCCCTGCACCTGTCCATCCCTCTTTAAATCATCTACTTGGACTGTATATTAACTAAACAAATTGACACTAAACTGAAACGAAAATTAAAATACACAGAACTGCTTCATCAATGTATGTATTACAAGTATCCACATGTCTTAGTCAGAATTGCTTACATGTTATCGGTGGAAGTACTCACTTGGTGTAGGCGGAATTACCCACTTCTTATTCGGAATTAACCCATTACATTTATTACAGCCTTTGTTCTTTTATTTAAGTAGTTCTCAAACGTAACTTAACTGCAATTACAAGTTACAAGAATGTTGACTAATGTAAGTTGTTCATTTAGGTCACACTTTCATCGTCAACGTAAAAATGCAGCTATAGGCATAGATCCACAGCTTGTCTTAAATCTGGGCAAAAATCAACTTTTCACTTGCACCCAAAACTTCCTCTCATATTGATCATTCTAGATGTTTAACATGTTATAATGTATAATGTACATATAAAAATGGAATTTGTTAGGAGAATTTCGAATGTCATGATCGCGTAGCCCCCACCCACTCGGATTGTTTTCCATTTCTGATCTATATAACTTTGAATATTATATGAGGACAGAATTTTTGAGTAAAAGTATTAAGATTGAAATTTTCTCTAAATTGTATGAAAAGTATTTTTTTCATTAAATTATATTGAAAGTAATTTCACTAAAATATATTGAGAGTAATTTTATTTATTTTTCTTATCACAACTATATACTATTTTAATAAAGATTGCTCCCTTACAAGCAAGTACAAATAACCCTTGTAATATACATTTCTCCTGTATACCAAGTCAGCAAAGTTTGCAATCGTAAGTTGTATTAGTACTGATAGAGCAGATTCCTAAAATTCCCCTTGAATGAGTAAGCTATAAGATTCAGAAGTTTTCTGAAACGAATAAAGCTGATGAAGCAAAATTGTCTGCTTAATGACGTAGGTTAACATACTCGGTTTCAGTAAGAATAGACAGTAGTGTCGCTCTGATTCGAAACGAACAACGCAAGGAAGCTAAACGTTGTCCATATTTGGTTGTGAGCATACGTTCAAAATTGTGTATAAATTGAGAGCATGTTTGCTCAAAATCAGTTCGTTCGTCGAATACTCAGAAGACTGACTGTCTTTTCTTACAGCATTCCGTACCTCTCTCGCATTGCCAAGTTCCCCAAAGATGTAGCCGTATCTACACGGTTATGACTGACACCTTCATTAAGAGAACCTGAACTCTTCTCTCTCTCTCTCTCTCTCTCTCTCTCTCTCTCTCTCTCTCTCTCTCTCTCTCTCTCTCTCTCTCTCACCATGGGCAAAGACATTTCTTAAGTTATCAGTATTTCCTTCTCATAGCAAGACATGAAAAGAACATTATGATACAAGTTTCTTATGATCTCACGAAAAGCGCAATACTTAAAAACACAACAGAATGAAAGCAGGGTTTGAAATTAGGATTTATTTTCACTACTCGACATTTTTACTGATCCAACTGAAATTTCACTGGTTCTGATAAAATCAACAATAGCCAGTTGATTTTCCCATACAACATTTCCTATTCATTTATATCAAAGACGCCCGTGTGGCCTTAATATCGCTCACCTAGGTTAAACAGTTGTAATATATTTCTAATTAACAAAACTTTTCACAACACATAATTGTATGCCTAAACTTAAAATTCCTTCCAAACATAACGGTACAATCAGTAAATCAGGCTCATCTTAAATTCATCCAAAATGTAGGTAATATAAACCCATTTACTAAGGTTTACAGAAAAGAAATATGAAATAAAACACGTCAATAAGGTAACATCTTCAGCCAAATAAATGCACGATCACCTCATTTTCATGCTCAGATTTGACCCGTTATAGAACTGGTAAAAACATGATGATTTATGTAACAAGTACGTGCAAAATCCAATGCAATTCAGTCCAAAGATTTGTGCCAATTCTAGTCAATGAAGAAAAGATAACATTGGAAATAAGTATTGATTTTATTGCAATCAAACTTATCGGACATCTTGGCGATACAAGACTATTTAACAACTTTTTTATCATAATCTGACCAAAAGAAGAGGCATGAGAATTTTGCAGGCTTAGGTAATAAATGAAGTCATTAGAGTGTTCACACATTTAGGTAATCACATGTAGTTATTAGAGTGTTTACAAGCTTAGATATTCACATACTCTTTAGAGTGTTCACAAGTTCAGGTAATCACATTAAGTCATTAGAGTTTATACAAGTTTAGGTAATCCCATTAAGTCATTAGAGTGTTTACAAGCTTTGGTAATCAAACACAATATGATCTAGTGAATATGCTTGGATCTTATTATCAGTCATGCCTGGGACCTTTGTGACATATATCACAGTAATAAAAGGTCTTCATTGCTAGATCATGTCATGTTGCTAGTATCGGGAAATCCAGAACATTACGAAATGGATTTTCTGATTTTAACAGCGAGACCTAATCTAGCAATCAAGACCGAATTACTATGATAATTATATGCTTGTCATACACCAATAAATGTTCATATAAATAGACTGAATTACTATGATAACTATATGCTTGTCATACACCAATAAATTTTCATATAACTAGACTGAATTACTATGATAATTATATGCTTGGCATGCACCAATAAATTTTCATATAAATAGACTGAATTACTATGATAATTATATTTTTGTTACAGACTTATTAATTTTTAGATACATTAATAAAATCCCAAATGTAAATGAAAACACAACAGAAATTCTTTAACATTTAAACGTTTCTGACACATAAAATTCATCTTAAATCATAAACCAAGTTTAATTTTTTCGACATCTGACATTAGCATGAAAGTTAGTTTTATGAAATGAGCTTGTGTAACACATTCACTACTATAACTTAATAGCACAAGTCATTTTATCCATCCGAGTAGCAGAACCATATATGTGAGATGTAGCTATTGGGCAATAGTCAAACTTTCCATTAAGGAAGATATCATCAGCTCGGTAACTAGATAAGTTACAATTTAAGGCCCGGCTGATAGTATTTGAACTGTCTAAGACAAGATATAGAGATGATCAAATGGGAACTTGGCTTGAGAACGGCATCATTATTTTCACATTTGTTTACAGTGAGATTGAATAAATTGCTGCAACTTGATACGAATTTGTGAAAGAGAATCCTACTTGTTTCCAGTTGTGTGTCAATTTGGCAACGGAATTATTATTCTTGCTTGTTCATTTGTAAGCAGGAAATCTGGTGGAAAAGTAATTCTCGTCTTATCTGAGAGTACAATGATATGAAACCAGTTAACAACATTATCATTTTCCTGCTTTTGGGTTTTGACAGAAAAATTCTGGCTCATTCTTCATTCTTGGGTAGAAAATGTATAGGTATGTTTCAAGTGTATATTTCAAATCTCATTCCGCTGGACAAAAAATGTCAAAAAGCTCACCAGGTCATGTACAATATCACCTTATTAAAATGTGTAGATCTAGTTTATTATCAATATTTTCTGAGGTCATGATAATACAAGTCACTATTCCAATCATGATCAAAATCAGACTAGAAAATTATGGTTTACTGAATAGTATCAAGCTCGTTAAATGAAATGCAATATCTCCTCATAACTATACCTCCAACTTGCTCATTGTTCAATTTATGTCAGATCGTGACGATATTAACTTATAAAGATTGGCAACACGTTTAGCCATTACATGAAAGATTACCTCATCAATATGTAGGGATTTTATTCATTCTTTAGCTTATCTGATATGATACAAGTTTATATTCCAAACCACTGATAAAAGACAACAGATGCTGGGCCATGCTATAAGCTCATTTGACTAATGATCTGTTTAGGTAAATATTGATCAAGAAGTTTTCTTGAATGAAAATAATTTCTATGACTTCGTGAACTGGCACTCTTGCATTCTTGAATAAAGCAAAATTCCAAATTACAAAATATCTTGTTCCTTAGGTCAGTCGTATTTTTCTGTGAGATTTAGTATATGGATCCATATCAAATTTCAGCAACTGAGAAACAATGATGTGCTAGTATAATATAACCATTATGAGATCAATACCAACTGACATCAACCACTGGAGCAATATTATTACCCATATCAGCACTTCATACAAGTCAGTATGATGTACTAGTATAATAAAGTCAATATGACAAGTACACGAACTCGTATCAAGCACTGGGACAATATTGTAACAGCTACAAACACTTGAAACAAGTCAGTATGATGCACTGGTATAATAAAGTTAATAACAGATGATTGGCATCAAGCACTGGAGCAACACTGTAACTCTTATCAGCACTTCATACAAGTCAGTATGATGTACTAGTATAATAAAGACAATACCAGATGAATGCATCCGAGGCAGACGCTCTAACCATAGGTCGCTGGAGCTGTAGAGATAATACAAGTGGGTCCTTAAAGTGCGAGATTATCTGTCAGGTAATATGGATTACGTAGTTTAGTCCTTAAGGAAAACAAAAACAGTATAGACTATTTTACTGCTCACTTATTTGCGAGATGGCAAGTATGTTTACCTGGGGTTGATAAAAGTACATCAATTGTATACTAGTACTTGTTTCATTTCATTGTATTGATTCATCGTAATAGTCCTTGCAGTGTTCAACATTAAACCTAATCGGAATGGCTTGTGTTTCTGATAAAGACCACAAAGGGGTAACGAAGACCAGACTGATAAGATATAGACAACAAAGGAACAACGAAGGCCAGTCTGATAAGATACAGTCTCCAAAAGAACAACGAAGACCAGTCTAATATAGACTACAACAGAACAACGCACAAATGAACAAAGAAGACTAAAAAGGAATAATGAAGACCAGCCTGATAATATATAGACTGCAAAGGAACAGCGAGGACCAGTCTGATAAGAAATAGTCTACGAAGAAGTTTGATAAGATACAGACTACAAAGAAACAACAAAGACCAGTCTATTAAGATATAGACTACAAAGGAACAACGAAGACCAGTTTGATAAGATATAGTCTCCAAAAGAACAACGAAGACCAGTCTAATATAGACTACAACGGAACAACGAACAAATGAACAAAGAATACTAAAAGGGAATAATGAAGACCAGCCTGATAATATATAGACTGCAAAGGAACAGCGAGGACCAGTCTGATAAGAAATAGTCTACGAAGGAGTTTGATAAGATACAGACTACAAAGAAACAACAAAGACCAGTCTATTAAGATATAGACTACAAAGGAACAGCGAAGACCAGTCTGATACAATATTGGCGATACAGTAATAAGAAGAGCAAACTGATAAGAAATAGACTACACAGGAACAACGAATTACCAGTCTAATAAGATACAGACTACATAGCAAAAACAAAGACTAGTCTAATAAGATATAGACAACAAAGGAACAACGAAGACCAATCTAAGATGTAGACTAAAAAGTAGCAAGAAGACCAGCCTTATGAGAAATAAATTACAAAATAACACCGAAGACAAGTCTAATAAGATACAGACTACCAAGGAAGAACAAAGTCCAGTCTAACAAGATATGGACTACAAAGGAACAGCGAAGATCAGTTTGATAAGATATATATACTACAAAGAAACAACGAAGACCAGTCTAATAAGATATTGACTACACAGTAAGAAGAAGACAAGTCTGATACGATCTGGACTAAAAGGGGGCGCTCACCAGTTATTATGTACTTTTGAGAGAGTGACGTATGTAAGGTGAAGTTGTTTGCATTTAAAACATGCACAGTGGAGAGAATGTTGGCATATCTCTATGCTGCTTTGATGTAATGTGGCTGACATTTCTTTGGATATTGTACTTTTGGAAACTGTAAATGATCTTAGCACATTGCTAACTAAAATGACTGCTCCCTTGTGCCCCAAAAAATCAGCCTGAATTTGTCTAAAGTAAACTATCCTTAGCACCTATTAAAACAAGGGAAATTAATTTTGCCAGAGTAGACAATACCAGCTTCTGAAAGTGCAATGAATGAATTACCAAATATATAAAATGTCAAAAAAGTTATCGACTCTTTTATCACAATTTACCTCTGAAGTTCAGGAAGTGAAAATGACCAGGTGGAGCTAGCACTTTTTTTAAAGGTGCACATCTGGGGTAATGCCAAGCTGTATACTCTATAACCCGTATTACACACATCAATCATACACCAAAAATAAAGGGAATTAAAGGTTCTTTGAACAATACCTAATTTATACAAGGTCTTTTTTAAATAGCCAGTATAACTAGTGAGGAAACCCGGGGAAATATTTTTCTTTAAAATTTTAACCCTATGCAAAATACGAAACAGTAGAGCGCCACCAAAACGAATAATGCAGACCATTGTGATAAGATATAGACGATACAGTAACAAGAAGAGCAATCTGATAAGAAATAGACTACACAGGAACAACGACGGCCAGTCTAATAAGATATAGACTACAAAGGAACAGAACTGAACAGTCTAAGATATAGACTACACAGGAGCAAAGACGACCAGTCCCCGTATTTTGTAAACCTTTTTAAGCAAGAAACCCAATTATAAACTCAAACCACAAAACTCAGATACAATACGTGGACGAACTCAAACCACCAAACTCGGATAGTATACTTGGAGGAAATCAAACCTCCAAACTCAGATATCTCACGTCGAGAAAATAAACGTGTTGTACGAGTCTAACTTCTCTATAATTTATTAACAACGGGGTCCAGGATTAAAGTATGCAATATTTGCAATTATCTATTAGGAAAGTAGCATGTGAGGGTAATAACAAGGTAGCATTCAAGGGTAATAGCAAAGTAGCATCCAAGGGTAATAGCAAGGTAGCATCCAGGAGTAAGAGCAACGTAATATCCAAGAGTAATGACAAGATGTATCCAAGAGCAATAGCAAGATAGTATCCAATAGTAATAGCAAGTTAGTATCAAAGGGTAATAGCAAGGTAACATCCAATAGTAATAGCAAGGTAGCATCCAGGAGTAAGAGCAAGGTAATATCCCAGAGTAAAGACAAGGAGGAATCCAAGAGTAACAGCAAGGAAGTGTCCAATAGTAACTGCAAAGCAATATCCAAGTGTAATACCAAGGTAGCATCCAAGGGTAATAGCAAGGTAGCATCCAAGTGTAATAGCAAGGTAACTTCCAAGGGTAATAGCAAGGTAGCATCCAAGAGTAATATTCAAGAGTAATGAGAAGGATGCATCCAATAGTAATAGCAAGGTAGTATCCAATAGTAATAGCAGGGTAAGATCCAAGTGTAATAACAAGTTAGCATTCAAGACTAATAGCAAGGCAGCATCCAAGAGTAATAGCAATGAAATATCCAATAGTAATAGCAACATAGTATATATACGTAATAGCATGATAGTATCCAAGAGTAACAGCACGACAGTATCCAAGAGCAATAGCAAGGTAGTATCCAAGAGTAATAATAATGTAGTAATCAAGGGTAATAGCAAGGCAGCATTCAAGATTAATGGCATGGTAGTATCCAAGCGTAATAGAAAGAGCATCCACGAGTAATAAAAAGGCAGTATCTAAGAGTAATAGAAATGTAGTGTCTAAGAGTCATAGCAATTTATCATCGAACAGTAGTATTAGGGTAGAATCCAAGATTAATAGCATGATATCATGAAATAGTAATAGCAAGGTAGTATTCAAGAGTAATAGCAATGTAATGCACAATAGTAATAGCAAGATAGTATCCATGAGTGAAAGCGTATTATTATCCAAGAGCAATATCATGGTAGTATCCAAGTGTAATGTCAAGGTATTATCCAATAGTAATAGCAAGGTAGCATCCGAGAATAATGCCATGGTAGTATCCAAGAGTAATAACAATGTAGTATCCATGAGTAATAGCAAGGTAGTATCCAAGAGTAGTAGCAACGTAGCAATCAAGAATATTAGTAAGACAGCATTCAAGAGTAATAGAATGGTAGTATCCAAGAGTAATAACAAGTTAGGGTCCAAGAGTAATAGCAAGGTAGTATTCAAAAGTAATCGCACGGTGGTCGAGGGTAATTTTAATGTTTCCATTTTAAGGGATACAAAATTAATTTACATTTTGCTATTCAGTGTCATCGTATTATTCCGATACAAATATTTTAACTACGTTTGTTATTTTCCTCCAATAGTCATAGCAACATGGCATAGATACGATGATGCTGTTACTATTGGATGCTTCACTGAAGAAAAATACAAACACAACAATTCATTTGAACGCTAGATCTGAAACTATTGTATAAATTACGTTGAGTCGTAGAGTTCATGCCATTTCCACTTTTAGTTCTATAGAGTTATAACGAAAAGTGCTAGACTATTTCACAAAATAATGTTTGTGATGAAATTTATGACATTATAAATTATCTTAACGATATGTTTTAAGAACTAATTATGCAAAGAATACTTAAGGTAAAGCTAGAATGTCTTTCGTTCCTTATCTTCGTTATCTTATATATAAAAACCCACATTTGTCTGTGTGTCACGCTGGACAAACATGATATCGCGATATTGAAACCCGCGGCGAGATCCAAAATTTTTCTTATACTTTTGGGGCATTTTTGGGTTAAAACTTTCTTTTAAACTCGCTCATCCCGACCTTTTAATTCTTTTTTTACTTATTCATTTTATGTTGAACTTTGCATTATGACTCCCGTCCTAGGACGGGCAATTTAAGCTACGTAAGCATCCATATTTGTCTTTCTGTGTTTCATCGATGGCAAGCGAGAGGTCATGAGTTCGAAACTCGCAGTGGCATCATATATATATATATATATATATATATATAGTATATATATATATATATATATATATATATATATATATATATATATATATATATATATTTTCTTCGAATTTTTATCTTCTAACTTTCTTTTGAACGCGCAGTTAACCTATCTTATATATAAGAACCTATACTTGTCTGTGTTTCACTGTTGCCAAACAAACGATCGCGTGTTCCCAACTAGCTGCGGCATCCAAATTTTTTTAAATACTTTTTTTTTTTTTATCTTCAAAGTTTCTTTAAAACTGGCTCATCCCAAGGTTTTCAATTATTTTCAGTCTTTTTCCAAATTTTAATGTTGAAACTTTCTTTTACGACTCCCGTCTTACAGTCCTAGGACGGGCAATTAAGCTAAGCAGCAGAGAGGGTGAACCCTACAAATTGGTTTCGAGCAAATATATTAAGCATGAAAATCATACTTAATAAGGCAAAAAAATATAGGGTCAATAATGTTAAACCAGAATCTGTAACCGAATTGAGATTCTTTCTATGGGGGTTATTTACGCTGTTACTTTTCTTGACACTTGTGTTTGTAAATGCTATGCGGTGCTCGTGCGCGTCATTTTTGTCGGTCCACCCTCTCTGCTGCTGTGGATTTTATCCAAATATTTTATCAAGTCCATTACGATATCTCGACCTAGGATCATGTAAATTTATTGTTATAAAACCAAACGGAGTAGCTTGTGCTTTTGAAAAAAAGTTTTGAACTTAATCATATCCATGTCTCCTGAACACCAAGTATAATATATATTTTGCAGCGTATGATTATCAACTCCGTTAAACACAACTAAAATATTACAGTTATGTCTGGTCACTTTTGGAATTTGTGTATACCGCTGGGTAACATAAATCACGTCTGTATTTTTATGTCCACCTCGAGAAAATGTACGAGATGGATTTGATTGTTTGTCCAGAATAATATCATCGTACACTACTAAATTATTATTAAGTCCATTAAGATCATCTACAGATGGCGCTTCATCAATACTGGCAATAAAATCAATAATACCATTACCGTCTTCATTCAGCAACTTTGTATTTTCATTCAAATCTTTAAGTACTTCATAGCATCGTTGATCATCCACGGATGGAGCTACTAAATATAATTTATCCCACTTAAGCCATCTCATTATCAGATTAAGCAATAATTGCGTTTAACCACTTCCAGATGGCCCAATTATTATCATTCTAATAGAATTCGGTAGCGCTGGGTGATGCTTGACTGGTTCTTGTTTTCGTGTCGCGGAAAAGTCAGTTATATCCATAATAATAAATAATATCAATTTATATTGTGTTCGATGCAAGGCACCCACCCCCACCGTTGGATTAACAACAATAATAACAAAAAATAAAAAACGCGCACTGACAGGTAAGTGTGAAAAGTGTGGCACAAAAAAAATATAAATTTATTTCGTCTAGCACAAAGACAGGAGGTGATATCGCTGCTTCGTTGGGAAAATTACCAGGGGCTCCGTGGGCAAAATATCCCGGAGAAAAACACTTACCAGGATATAATTATTGTGGTCCTGGAACTCGACTTGACGATCAAGATCAACCAAGACCAGGAGAGTATCCAATAAATAAGATTGATCAAGCGTGTCACGTTCATGATGTTGCGTATAAAAGCAAGGATTTACAACAACGACATCTCGCAGATGTGAAACTGATTCATGCGTTAAATTCTATACCTGATAAATCTCTCAGAGAAGAAGTCGCTAGTTTTCTAGTAAAATCTGCTATGAAAGGTAATATAATGCTAGGGGCTGGGTAATTAATTATATAACTATTATAATGGAATCCGAGTGGCCGAGTGGTCTAAAGCGCTCACCGTTACGGATCACTGCCATCTCACCTCTGTCTGCGTGAGTTCGAGTCTCAGGTTCGGCTAATGTGGGCACGTGAGAAAGCCTGCCAGTAGCTTCTCGTGGGTCGGTGGTTCTTCCCGGGGTTTTCCAGTGTTCTTCCTCCACCAATTATACTGGCCGCCATGTATAGCCTATCTTGTGCTGAAAAATGGCGTTAAACCCAACAACAACAACATTATAATGGAATCCATTTATTATAGCCCAAGAGGATATTGGAAGGGCAGAGCAGCGATTAGTAAACTTGCTGAAGCAGAAAAAGTCTCACATGCTGTTGCTGCAGCGTGGTTAGCACGACAGACAATATGGCAAATCTATCTACGTCCACCTAAAAAAAATTCAATACGCGTATTTTGATGTCAGCGTTCCCAATGAAGTTCATCAAGCAGATATTTTGTTTTTACCGCACGATACTATTAAAACACGTAGACGTCAATCACGCACATACAAATACGCGTTAACTGTCGTTGATGTTGCAAGTAGATATAAAGATCGGAACCATTATCAACAAAAACAACATCTGAAGTTGCATCTGCGTTTGAACGAATTTATCAACAAGGACCTTTACGATGGCCACAGTTGCTACAAGTTGATCCTGGCAAAGAATTTATTGGTACAGTATCATCGCTGATGAAAAAACATAATGTCAAAATCAGACAAGGACACATCGCAATTCATCGTGATCAGGCAATAATTGAACGATTTAATCGAACACTCGCTGAGCGGTTATTTGGCTACCAGTATGCAAAGGAAATAATTCAGAGCGACATGAGATCTCGTGAATGGGTTGCAAGATTACCAAGTGTAATAGCTGCGTTAAATAATGAAATTACTCGTGCAACTTCTATGAAACCTATTAATGCAATTACAAAGAAACATATGCCCCGTATCGATGGCTACGGACAACAACGTGACTTTTCAAAACAGCCAGTGTTAGGTAATGTGACTGTAAGGCATTTATATGAACCTGGTGAACTTGAAGGGGGTAAAAAAAGAGCAACTGATCCTATCTGGAGTGTGACCACACATAAAATTTCTAGCGTGGTTAGATCCACGGGTAGACCTGCCATATACAGACTGGATTCAAATGCTCCTCAACGTAGATTTGTACGTGAACAATTACAAGTAATTCCACAATTACCACCGCGTTCACTTTTGTAAACTAGCACCTCTACGTCGATTACATTCAAGACATGTCAATATGACATTATCACGTGCATGACCAAGATCATTATTAATTCTGTCGACGGTGAACTGTCTTGGATTATTACTCGAATATTCCCATAGCATATTACAGTTACAACTTGCA
This sequence comes from Megalonaias nervosa, assembly GCA_016617855.1. Classification (NCBI taxonomy): domain Eukaryota; kingdom Metazoa; phylum Mollusca; class Bivalvia; order Unionida; family Unionidae; genus Megalonaias; species Megalonaias nervosa. The sequence continues at coordinate 28,561 of JAECUM010000967.1, forward strand.
CAATGATTATTCTGTCGTTGTTTTAGTGTCATAATCAATTCAGTATCAATATCAAAGTCGCGATTATTTTTTTTTATCACATTGCTTATAACCAAATAGATTTTTTCTTATTACGCCATTGCTAGCAGTTTGATTATTATTTTCTGTAAAACTCATAATTACCCTGTGTAGTTGGGATATTCTTCTGACTCGAGACACTGCGAGATAAACTAAATTTGACCATTCGATTCTATCATCGACAATCCAGATATTTGTATCAGTAATAGTTAGTCCTTGTGACGAATGAATCGTTATAGCATATCCTAATTTCCATGGAGTTTTATTCATGATCAACACGCTCTGAACAACATCAACATCAACCAAAATAATATCATTTAATACAAGATTTTGATTTTCATTTGTTCCTGGAATCTCCACTTCAATATTTTGTCGTCGAGTATCCACTGGGCGATAACATAATCGTACGGGTAGATTTGAAAACTTTTCTTTATGTAACAGAAATAATTTCTCTTGCAATTCATCACGAACTGTTTTTCTACTCGCAACTATTAAATCATTTGGTCGCCATAAATTCCAAAATCATTTACAGGAGTTTCCGAAATTATTTCACGCATTATCTCACATTGTATTTTATCTGGCTGTAGTCTGATTAATCTTTTAAATTCTTTCAGGGTTTTATCAATAGCTCTATGATCATCGGTTATATCCTCATAATAATCCACAAACGTTTTTAACCACTCGTGCGGAGACTGCCCAACGAAAGGTGGTGGTTGACCATGATCGCCGCACATAATCACAGCAGTATTTTTTGACAGTAACCAATCAAGAAATATTTTTAATATTTCTAACGATACTGTACAAATTTCATCCCAAATGATAATCCGGGGTATATATTTCTCACCCATTCGCTCAGGTGTCCACGTATCCCCGCACCATCTGAGGAAACCATGATAAGTTTGAGATTTTACTACTCGTTCATTTATTTCTCTGGCTAGTCTATGTGTAGGTGTCAGAACAATCATATCAAAGGAGTTCTTCAAACTACGGCGAAATAATTCAATGGCACGTGTTGTTTTTCCAGAACCTCCAGGTCCATTGAGATAAAAGGTTTTATGTCTGACCATAGGATCAAACACAGATGGTGTTTTATTCTCCATGATCCCCATTCGTAATTACCCATTAGCGGTTTTAGCAAATCTAAATACGCTTTATTTATCTAAAATGAATCCGTGGCAACTCTAACCGCGTAACGAGGAATTCTATTTATCATCGATAATAAATTTATGGAAAAGTACGCGAGCATAGAAGATCTTAAATGAGTAAATTGCGGTGACTCACCATCAACATAGCTCACGAATGTGCCTAATTTAGACCCGTCTGATAAATAAGCATTACTCCGACTCATAATTGTATTTTTTCCGTTGCATCAGCAATTATAAAATTGAGCTCAGCATCATCCATAATTAATCTTGTACACATTCGTTTATGATCATATGATTCTCCTTGAGTAAACTTACCGATTATCTTCCTACCAAGATTTTTTGCAACTTTATTTTCATGATCAATCATATCAGGATTTTCATCATCTGACTCTGTCAGGGGTTCTGCTAACCAAACTTGTTTCTGCGGATGATATGATATAATAGCTTCGTTCACGCGTAACGACAATAGCATCCCAGTATCAAGCATGTATCGTAATAACACTATTGGAGCCCAATATTTTTCTGAGAGATGTCTTCCAAACCAAAGATAAAGAATCGGATGCAGATTTTTTGCAAACTTGAATGACTCTATACAAACAAATCCAGTTAGGTCAAAATCAGGTAAGAGTCCATTTATCGCAACTCTGGTCATCTCGTGTGTGGGATGTCCGAATCTTTTGAAGTATTCAGAACATTCTCCGTATCCAAGAAAACTTCCAGGATAACACGCTATCATATCCACCGATATAATATCGCTATAATCGTATTTAGTATTCCATAATCCACCGTGTACGTATTCGACACAACTGTGCTGGATGTCTTAAAGAAATTCTAATCGTGTCGGTTTCTATGAATTTTTCTCTTGAGCAAAGTGAGCCGCAACTGATGGAACTGTAAAACAATTATTCAATAATCGTTTAACTTCTACATCATCAGAATTATATTTCAACGCAAGATTCTTCATTTTTTCATGAAGGGATTCTGCACGATAAATTTCTCCGTTAGGCCTTATAAATTGATCGTAATACGAATCTGAACTTTGAAATAACCAAACAGATACAGGGTCACTCTTACTAATATCACTGATAACGTCAAATATATAATCGCTATAAAATTTACCTGTCCTATCCCGTGGAAATATTGTTACAGCTTTAGTCCATGCATGTGCGTTATGATCAATGATTGTTATAGGAGTTCCGTTTTTTATATACTTCGGTTTGTACAAAATTTCTCCGGTTAGTGTTTTTACTGTTACTGGAAATCTTAATTTCTTTTCTAGCTTAGCAACGTCGCTGATAGATGCTCCGGTATCTTTAACTGTTTCTGCCCACGCACTTATTTGTTTTTAAGTCTTAGATCAGTTAAACCGTTTCCGCGTATTGCTTTTGAGAAATGTTCCATAACTCGCTCAGCTACGCAGTTTAGTCCCCTTGACAATTTCATTGATTTGAGATTATCAACGCTAGGTTTATTATTTAGCGGATATATCGCATAAATAACTGCAGTTACAGGATACACTCGTTCATAATACGGTTTATCAATACCAGTCAATGTTCCTGGTTTGGATTTGTTATTTAATGTAACAGCATTATTTCCAGTATGAAGCCGTACAGGGTCACGTTTATCACGGATAAACCAAGTGTCATCATCTGTCTGCACAATACATTTTACTAGAATAATTTATCGCTGATTGTCGAGATAGTTAATAATATTTCTACCTCGTTCTTCACTCATTCTAGCATCGACAACGCCTTTGGTGTCGTTTATGATCCTGAATGTCGACCAAGTATGAGCCGCACCATCGTTGCGAAATTCTTTCTTGGCTTCACGGATACGATTGATTATAACGCTATTTATCAAAGCCAGATCTTGCATCGAAAAATTAAATTTAGATTTTTGTAGTTTGTCAAGATCAAATCTTGCTCCCGCCGAGACGGTGGAAGGTTCAATTGTGGATAATCTCTCAAATTCCTCCATACTATATTTAAAGCAAGTATATGTTTAATTAAACTTTAATTATATATATAATGATTCAAACAAATCACAAATGCAGGTGGCGCACGATTGGATTTTCTCTTCCTTGTAATAAAGCATGCGTAAATGAATTCTGTGGTCAACACATGCAAAGTTTTCGAAAAGGTAGTCTAGGACCGAAACCGTGTTTACGACGTGGTGTTGGAGGCAGAGGAGAAACACGGTTATGTAGCAATGCGGTGGTAAAAGAGAGAGAGCTGAAACGATATTATGATAAGAAGTCGTCAGATGAATCTCCCATAAAAACCGCTGAAGACTATCTGGCCAGATTTTCAAAATAATCATTTAGACAAATAGTAATAGTATACAAATGGAGCAAAATGAATTTGTGAAACATCACATCATTAAAACTTATGAAGCATCTCGTGATGGTGTCATCAGAAACTGCAAATTAAAAAGATCACTCGGTTCTGACAATGGTATTGGTTATCTCAAATTCCGTGCTGGAAATAAAATGTATCTATCTCATAGGTTCATATTTGAATGTTTTCATGGGGTCATCGACGACGGACTTGTAAATAATCATATTGACGGTAATAAACAAAATAACTCTTTATGTAATCTTGAAGTTGTTACACCAAGTCAGAATTCTGCACTTGGAAATACTGGGAGATATAAAATGTTTGAAAAGAGGACTGTTAAATCTGTAAATACAGAGACTGGTGAAGAGAGAATTTTTAATTCTATAAATGAGGCTGGTAAATATTTTCGTATTCACCCGAATTCAGTACAATATGTGGCAGATAATATTACCAAATCAGCATTTTCGAAAAAATTAGAACAAAAGATCACGTTCCGGTATGTACAATGAAGCGAGATAAATCCGTCATCGCTGATAGAGCAATCAAGTAGTTGTCTCCATTTTTTGTTATTGCGTATACATGACCGCACATTTACATTCAGTGATATATGTATAATCCCTCGAACACTAATGTCTGAGGAATATAATCAAACACAAAAATCTGAATTCTTGAGGTTGTCAAGGGATTTATTCTTTGACGCTGTCAAGATGATATTGAAATCCGTGACAGTGGATTTATACATTAAGCCATGTACGCGGTAGTCATTATCGATTTTTTTGTCTAGACTGCATGCAGATAGAACTGGAATATATTGATCCAACGCATTTACTAACACAGTTCTGGCTAGCTTGAAAATATAATATTTTGACAAGGCAAAAAGGGCAAAAATATGTAAAATTACAGATTTTATTCAGAATCTGATAAAACACTGATCACGGAATATGCAGTGACAGAGTCAATGCTAAGATAGCTTATATATTTATTTTTGAAACGTATATTTGTAAGTGGAACAATGGTGCATTGCTAGCATGTCTGACTCTCGTACTCGAGGCCCGTGGTTCGGTTCCCCATGACTGACACATGTCGGTGGTTTGTGGCCCTGGGATGCCACTTATTTTAATAATTGGGGGCGCAGGCACAAACCTCATGTAACCCTCGCCAACGTCAAACAACGTGGCGACTGCAGTTTTGCACTTACCCCGTGGTTTGATTGGGGTGGGTTACTATGCGCTTGCGTCCCTAAAATAAACAGCAGGGTGAAGGGTACCCACATAGGGGCATTCAGAAAGAATGTCCGCCGGACCAAAAAGTCTCAATAAGGTGCCTGTGGACCATAAGACAGGTATTAACCGATGAAAGAGTGTCCTGCGGGCTTAAGGCCTCAATAAGGGACTCTTAGGATCTTATTGGCAGAAGACTTTACCGGCAGAAGGAACCCAGTGGAATGGTAGACTGAACATCATAGCTGCTGTTTATTTTTATTCAAAAACATATTTTTACTTTTATTTTTATTCAGAATATATATTTATATTATCTGATTCAGAATATATTTTATGATTCAGAAATATTTTTATTATAAATCTGATTCAAAATATATTTTAACTTTTATCTGATTCAGAAATATTTTTGTATTTATCTGATTCAGAACATATTTTTATATTTGTCTGATTCAGAATATATTTTATGATTCAGAATATATTTTTATTATAAATCTGATTCAAAATATATTTTTACTTTTATCTGATTCAGAATATATTTTATGATTCAGAAATATTTTTATTATAAATCTGATTCAAATATATTTTATGATTCAAAACATATTTTAACTTTTATCTGATTCAGAATATATTTTATGATTCAAAATATATTTTTATTATAAATCTGATTCAAAATATATTTTTACTTTTATCTGATTCAGAATATATTTTATGATTCAGAAATATTTTTATTATAAATCTGATTCAAATATATTTTATGATTCAAAACATATTTTAACTTTTATCTGATTCAGAATATATTTTATGATTCAAAATATATTTTTATTATAAATCTGATTCAAAATATATTTTTACTTTTATCTGATTCAGAATATATTTTATGATTCAGAAATATTTTTATTATAAATCTGATTCAAATATATTTTATGATTCAAAACATATTTTAACTTTTATCTGATTCAGAATATATTTTATGATTCAAAATATATTTTTATTATAAATCTGATTCAAAATATATTTTTACTTTTATCTGATTCAGAAATATATATTTATCTGATTCAGAATATATTTTATGATTCAAAAATATTTTATCTGATTCAGAAATATTTTTATATTTATCTGATTCAGAAATACTTTTATTATAATAAAATATTATTTTTTATGAAATTCAGTCAGATTTTCTAAATTTGATGGGTAAGTTACCTAACAATATTATGACTTTGATCAGATTTTCTAAATTTGATGGGTAATATATCCAATAACATTGTGACTTTGATCAGATTTTCAAAATTTGACGGGTAATATTCCCATCAAAATTGTGACTTTGATCAGATTTTCTAAAATAATTTTATTTTTATTAAGAAAATATATATTTATTTTTATTCTGATTCAGAAATATTTTTATTATAATAAACTTTTATTTTTTTATGAAATTCGGTCAGATTTTCTGAATTTGACGGGTATTATACCCATCAATATTGCGAATTCAGTCAGATTTTCTGAATTTGACGGGTAATATACCTAATAACATTGTGACTTTCATCAGATTTTCTAGCGTTGACGGGTAATATACCCATCAAAATCGTTGAATTTAGTCAGATTTTCTAAAATATTTTTATTTTTATTCAGAAATATTTATTAAACAAATAATTTATAATATGAAAAATAATGAAGCACGAAGACATCACATCAATTATTACTGCTATTAAGCAATTACAACACAGCGGTATAAAAATATCTGACGAGCTTGATCCTGAAAAAATAATGAGTGATTTTGAATCATTACAATTTCGGAAGTCAGAAGGTAGATATACGCTGAACTCCGATTATAGATTCATAAAGTTAATCCAGCAGGCGATGTTACAATCGCTGGCAGCAATCACAGATACGCAAGTGAAATTATTTGTTCCTCTTTCACGTTCAATCGAAAAGGTTAGATCAGAATTATCTCACGAATTCGAAACAAAAAGAATTGTACATGCTCATATCAAACAGCTGAGAGATATTATGTCGATGACGGAAGAGTTACTGGCTAAAGATAAGTCAAAGTGTGACTCCAGCGTTAATAGCACCGGTAGTGAAAGTGACTATAGTGACCGGTAGTGAAAGTGACTATAGTGACAACGAAACGAATAGTGTCACCTGTAACGTTGTGCCAGGATAATTCATTTCTGATCCACGTCAAGGATAAAATCATAGGTAAAAAAATAATTATTTGATATTTTATTTTGCTTGGTGTTTTCGATAACTACGTTACGTCGATGACGCTCTATGAGCGCGAGATGTACGATCTTGCATACAGATCTATATTTAACGACTCCGACCTAAGATCGAGCAAGTGGCCAGACTGATCAGTAAGCTTAAAATGTATCCTCGATAAGAGTGGATTATGACATTTTAGATAAACAACATTGATTGGTTCTGATACAATCAAATAACCTGGTGGGACTTGAGGTGTAAATGAATACAGAATGTGTCCTTGCTGGGCCTGCTTGGATTTTTCAGTGTCAACTTGATAACTGCCGTCGATGAAATCACATACTAGATTGACAGCGATCGTTGATGTAATATTGACGATGCCCGGTGATACAAGACGACCGCTCCCATACTGATCGTTATTATGTCTTAAAACATTTGCCGGTGGGGATACTTTTCTCCATGATTCGAGGTTTTTTGGAAAATTCACATTAACGAAATCAATAACTGATTGTCTTAATTCGCCGATTTTAAGTTTAGTATATGTTTCTTCGTAAAATTTCTCAATTACAAATTTAATATCTCTTGAGTCTTTTTTTATATTTATACGCATTTTTGACTAACACATGTTTAATATATTCTAAATCAAAATAATATTAAATTCAGATGCTGAACTGCTTCTATGATATTTTTTTTCACATCATCGCTGTAATAATTTATCAGATCCGGTTAAATTCATCTACTGCGTAATAGTGATAATTCTCATATCCCATATCACACGTTCATTTATACTCAGATCAGGATTTGTTTCTTGTCCGTCAGTAAAAAATTTATCAATGGCCCACGGATAATCATTTCGGTAGTCTAGAATTTTGATGAATTTTCGATCAGTTGTCAGAGATTCATCTCGGCGTGGTTCTGGTGGACCTTCATAAAGCGGCGCGACCTCAGGCCATCCCAACACTGATCTGATCGAAGACTGATAAATATCAAGGCGTAATCCGGTGATAACATTTCAACGGCCGAAGACAGTGTTGGCTCGTGAACAGTAATGGCAATCTTTGATTCTTTTCCTGTGATGGATTTAATTCTGCGTTGGAATTTTTCATTGATCTGTTCTATTTGATAACTGCCCGTTGGAATACTAACTACTTGCCAGTCAGGAGTTTCATCGGGTTTATGCTTATTTGCAAATACTAATGAATTATTCGGTTGTAGTCCACCGAATGATTTTGACCTAATATTTGACCAACTATAATAAACCCGTAATTGCGCTAATGCTATCTCGGAAGCTGGTATTGCAGTTAGAAAATTAATACTGAATTCAGGATTAGTTGAACTCGCTGATATCATTGTGGTACTTACCGGAGCAGTATTAGTGACGCTCTGTTGTAATAATTCCTGTGATCGCTGATCGAACGTTGTCATTATTATACTATTATTGTTTTAAATCCTGTTCAGGATTTTTTCATCAAATACTTCATTGTATATCTTCATTATAATACGGAATTCTTCATCGGATATTATTCCATCATTGAGCGACAAAGAAATCATGGACGATAATTTGGAATATGCTACAGTTGCTGTATGTAATTTCATCGTGTACTCGTTCAATTTTCCATTTGTACACGTATTTATCTTTTTCGCGATAATATTAAATATTCCAGAGATCGTGGTTGACGATGAAACAATGATTGTTACAACGACCGGCGCTGTCATCGTCAACGTTGATAATACTACGCCAGTTCCAGCAACAATCGCGGAAACCGAATAAATGATGATATCAACGACAACAGCACGTCTACGATATTTCTTTATCTTCGCTGTATAATCATCGATGATGGTTTTTAATTTATTCTGCCATGACGTTGCTTGATCGTATCTGTATCGCTGAACCTCTATCATTATACTTTAGTTGTTGTCTAAGACAACGGAGGTGTTTCAGCTACAAAATCTATGCACCGCCAGTAAGACTCCGGGGTTAATTTTTTATCGGATTGTTCCAGTATAAATTCTTCTTCGGTATCTTTATTTAACACTACAGACACGGTTCCAGAAAAAGCATCGATTGAGTGACGCCATGGAAATGTAGTAAATATCCTGAATTTTGCAGAGCTGAACACTGACAGCCTGTACACGCCAGTTACTTCTACGGTATGTTTGATAGTGTTATTTTGCAGTGTCCATGTTGACGATCCTCATGATACTGTGTACACGATATTGCTAATTTGTTTGTGTGCAATTTTAATCAGATCGGTTTTATTGACGATATTAGGAATTCCACTGACAATATCGGTGATTCTCGTATTTATACCTTTGAGACTTATGTCAACGGTTGGTGGACTTCCAAAAAAATCATTAGTGGTTATGTTTACGTTTCTGCAAAAATTCATAAACAGTTGTACATGATTAAAAAATTCAGTTCTAAATGCGGTCATTCCATCATTGATCGTCGACAACGAAGTTGTAATCGAAATATTGTTATCATCGACATATTTTTTTGTTTCAGCGTCGAGATTATCCGTCGGTTCTCCTACATTAATAATTTTATTGCTATTCATGTTAAGTTCACCTGTCATTGTATCACCGGCGGATTTTAAACGATCAGCGACACTTTTTTAAATTTCATCTCTGATAGTTGCGATTGATACATTTGAGTCTCTGATTCTACAACCGTCAGTAAATACTGGAATATTGTCCGTGGTAGCACCAAGACCTCTACGAATTATATCAATCCACTTAATATTACTCGTTTTTAAAACACCGAATTCATCCTGAAAAATAACAACTTCCTCTCGGTCAACTCCAGACAAATTCAGAATATCAGCAAGATCGTCTTTGATGGTGTATTTTGATAAATCGATATCTTCTTTCTTCTTGCCGGTGAGAGCACTAGTAGAAGATCTTCCATAAATATCAACCATTATATGATTAGCAATTATTTAAAATAAGAACTCGTATATTCCTGTACAGCTTTATGAGGTGGTTTTGTTGATCTTGATACAGCATCAAGTACTGCAAGTGCTTCACGGCCACATATTGGTGGATCCGTTAATGTTTGTGTTGGTAGCGTTGAATACCAGATTGGAATACTATGAAGTCTGTCGACGTATTATAAAAATTCGTTTGGTGGCGCCAACCCAAACGAATCAAAATAAACAATACCACGTGGATCAATTGCGTATGCAACCCAGTGAGTGCCACGACCAGAGCTTTTATCGAGATTAATAATACCTGTTTCAATCAGATTTGGATTTTTCGGTAATTGATCACGCATAAAAACACCTCTAAAATTCTTTATATTTAATCGCGCAGCAGTATCGAGTAAATCAAACTTAGACATAGGGAAATCAGCGAGTCCCTGGAAGTCTTAATCCTTTTCCGTATCGAGACCCTAGAAGTCTCAGACCGTGACCTCTTCGTTTTCTTTTTTTTTAATCCTTTTCCTGTTGCTTTCTTTAATGCCATTCCTGCAGCCGTCCCAACTGCACCTAACGCAGCAGCTTTTGCAGCAGCTGGAGCGGCTTAGGCTATTAATGCTGGAATAGCTGCGAGAAGCGTAAATATTCCTCCGGTTTTAATAGTATCCTTGATTGCACGCACGGAAAGATTTAATCGTATTCCTTTATTGGCGTGTTTAGCTTAGTTGAATCTTTTAAACTGACGTTCGGTCAACGATAATTTATTTGCACCGCTCATTTGTTCTTGTTTTAATGATACTTTTGTTCCGCATCGTGATGCTAACGGTGCTTGTAATCGTTTAATCTGACCCGGGGTCAGACTGACACTAACATGTTGATATGACATTTATGATATATTTTTGACTTCTAAATTAGCGCTTGCATATTTTCTACTGGAGCATCAACGATTCTCATGCGACCACCAACATCTTCAAGTAACATTGTTTTATCGCTGCGTATAACGGCGATTGCTCTGTAATTAGGAATAGCTCCAGCATCTCTGTTAACACGAGCTCGAAAATGTATGTCAACGATAGACTGTCTAAACAAATCCAAATGCTCCTGCGAAAAATAATAAATCGAGTACAACGTTGCAAAATCTAGCTGTGATATTTGTAAACCAGTATCAATATTTTGATCACGTCCCATGAACGACATCAGACGATGATACGTACGCGCTACATGATTTAGCTCAAAATTCAACAAAATATCCTCTGATGGTTCTTGATGTCCGTTTATTCTCAATGAAACTTCGGAAACACCGAGTTTGTCAAATATCCTTGTACTACGATTTTGATCATTTGCTCGTGCAGCATCTTGAAGTGCAACGAATATATGTTGCGGCGCAATGATACCCTGTTGTGATGCTATCTGCCACGTAAATAAACCATTATATGCACTTTGAACAGCATCTGTGGTTGTTGTCAACCATAATAGCGTAGACTTGCCGCCGCTGCTCATGAAAGCGAGTAACCGATCTTCTTCAGATATCGCTGGAGTCATCACTGGCATCCACAATGAAAGTTTTGTTAGAATTACTTTACCAGCATCAGCAGCAGGTCGCCATATTGCATCATCGTCGGTTTCTTTTCGTACAACTGTATGTTTGGCCCCGAAAATAACTTTTTTGACATTTCTGCAAAATCCAAAAATATGTGATAGTGGAATCGTGCAAGAATATCTTCTGCTTCCACCATGCAACATTGCTCGACGTGATCTAAATCCTAAGTTGAAATCTGGATCGACATTAATAATCATACTTTGCACATCCACGTCGGCATTTCTAGCAAAGTTTCTTGGTCGTCCTATTTCATACTGGTTGTATTCAGGAAGATCAGAAGCATCCTTCACAAACATCATTGACGGACCAGCTGATCTTGAATAATCATCGCTGTATCATGCTAGACCAAGTATCGTCGTGGCATCATCAACATCTTTTTGAATCGATTCAATATTTCTTCCGTCGATCATGTACGTGGCGCTGTCGAACAACGCCATGATGCCATTATTAACAAAACCAACACTAATACCATCGTCATATTCAGTATTATCTGTTTTTAAAATTTCACCTTCTACTTCAATAAATGCTTCAGTGGGTAAGAAATATCTACTTGTATCTTGAACTTGTAATTCGATTCGTCCACGCTGATTTGGCTGTAGTGCGTCGTAAGAATAATATTGATAATCACGCACCGATTCATCTTTGAGAACTGGCGCATCCAAGTCAAATGCGGGATCAGGTACACGTTTGAACATATTATGTTATTGGTCAAAGTCTAATACGAAGACCACTTCCCGCTATCAGACTTGCTGCTAAGTTTTTTTCCTTTTCATCAGCTAACTCTGCTAGTATTTGATTTGCGGCTTGATTTATTATTGTACTAACACTTGCAGGCATCACTTCGGTGCTGGGTAATTTTACTGGCTGAGATTTTCGTCGTATTAATCGTGATAGTCTGTCATTGATTGCAGAGAATGCTTTACTAGCAACGTCACCAGCAGCGCTAATACCTTTTTCACGAATAGCGTCAATAGCTTTCATTGATAGTTGTTTTGCGATCGGTATTGCTTTTGGGGCTATCCTCGAAAATAAACCCTGAATGACATCACCGAGTCCATCTCCTTAAAATGTCCTGTATACAGGTAATCTTGAATATATCACCCTGACCATGATTGGTCTACGTTGAGCAGCGTGTATGATCATTTTATTATAGTAATTATATCTAACTGTTTAATCAGTGACTTAGTCACTGTGATAATCATCGGTGATTTCGTTGATGAGGGACCGATACACGTTAATATCCATGATGCCACCGGTAAATAATCGTTGACAAATTGATGAGATTTCGTTGATAATTTCAGGAGAATTATTGCCAGCTCGCTTCCCACCGATTAAAATTTCTAATCTATCTACGTCGGCAAGGATATTGTTAAGACAAGTAACAAGACCACTTCCAGTTGTTATATTAATACCACTTCCACTTGAGCCTTTATCACCTGGGGTTCCTTCTGGGGAATAAAGTACTTCATCACTGGATGAAGTAGATAATTCTTTTTGTGGTTGTTGTTGTCTTGATGATAGTCGTTGTTGTCGTTGTTGTGTTCGTTGTTCTAGTTCTTTTTGTCGTTGTTGTCGAATTATCTCATGCTGTTGTTGTGATAATTGAATAAACGAAACATGTTCATCTATTGCACGAAGATATTCATTATATCGTGGATCGCCGCCTCGAACTTGATTAGCGTCATAGTATATGCGAAATATCCATTTGTACCAAGTTTCGCGATTAACAAGATCATCGGCGTATTCAGATTTTAAAATTTTTTCTCAATTATTATAACCATTCACAGTAATAATAGCTAATTGTTTAATATTTTCGGTTTGTCTGATATAATTAATAGCATCTTCGGTAAATTTATCGGACATATTAACCCTGACTCGTGCTTGTTCTGGCTCTTGTTGAGTAACACCTTCTGCATGGTCTGCATCCTTAGGTATTTCCGAGATTGGTATCGCAATAGCTACTTTCTCCGGAAGTTCTCGTAGAATTTTTTTTTTTGTCTTTTTAGTTCGCTTCGCTATTTTTTCAGTTTCCGCCGCGGTCTTTTTCTACACTTCAAGAATACCTTTAGTGGTATCAGTGATAGGTTTAAATAAATGTTCTGCGGATTCTGTAAATTCTTCTTGTGTTTGTTGACGCTCTTGTAATTTTTGCTCAACACTATTATGAAGCAGAAAATATTTCTGTATCGCTTCTAGTCGCTCTCGAGCTAATCTTGCTGAGTGAGCTTCACCGATCATATTGATATAACGATAATTTAATTACAGCAGCAGAGAGGGTGGACCGACAAAAATGACGCGCACGAGCACCGCATAGCATTTACAAACACAAGTGTCACGAAAAGTAACAGCGTAAATAACCCCCGTAGAGAGATTCTCAATTCGGTTACAGATTCTGGTTTAACGTTATTGACCCTATATTTATTGCCTTATTAAGTTTGATTTTCATGCTTAATATATTTGCTCGAAACCAATTTGTAGGGTTCACCCTCTCTGCTGCTAGCTATATAAACACCCACATGTGTTTTTCTGTGTCACGGCTGCCAAACAAGAGGTCGCGAGTTAAAAGCTCGCAGCAGCATCCCAATTTTTTAAATACTTCTTTTCTGTTCTTGTCTTCATACTTTCTTTTAAACTCGCAATTAACCGATCTTATATATGAACACCCACATTTGCCTTTCTATGTTTCCCGGACTGCCAAACAATAGGTCGAGAGTTCGAAATTCGAGGCGGCATCCCAAATTTTTAAGTATTTAAATTTGTTTTTCATTCCTGTCCTAGGACGGGCAATTAACCTGTTACCTAAATAAGCACATAAACAACCCGTGGTGCTCATAGACCTCTAGTATCAGATGACATCTCTTCGTAACCAAGGAAACGCGACTTCGGAAATCAATCGATGCGTATCCTCATGATATCAGGCTTAAAACAAGACAGGAGTAAAATTGTTTTGGTCGACGAAAACGAAGTAAATCCACACGACTCGACCCAGTTTTAAATTGTTCAAAGTCTTAGATCCTAAGGCAGACAGTGTATATGTATGTGTGTTGCAAGAAATTAGTGGCAAACATTCTAAAAATAACATCTTTCATTTCCAAGGAAGGACGGGACAAACACCAATATTTTCCATGGATATGAGAACTCAGAAGCTTTTACAAAGGCCTCATAATCAACATATCAATCAACCATATTAGTCAATCAATCAAGTGATCCAGCCATATTAAACAATGTTTGAAAATCACATCAATCATATATTCAACCATATTAAACAATGCTTGAAACGTATATCAATCATGTCATCCAACCATATGAAACAATGTTTGAAACTCACATCAATCATTTCAACCAACCATATTAAACAAGGTTTGAAACACAAACAGTGTTCGATTTTATCAACGATTGCCTTATTTCTGCGATGGAACACAAAACATTTTCCTCTTAATTTTTAACTTCTATTTAATCATCATGGGTTAGTGGGGCTTAGTTCTGGATATTTTATAATAAATTGGAACTTTATTGCATGCAACTTTAAACCAAAACGAATACGTACTATTAATTTAAATTCATTTACTAGTTTATGGGCAGACAATACCAAATAGAAATGCATGGAAAAGATGTAAATATCGTACGGCATTTTCTTCATACGTTTCCATGACAACCAACACGTGAACACACAACTTCTATCAGAAGTTAAATCAAACTACCTCATACTTGTAAGATAGATCATACGAAGAAAACTGGAGAGGGCACAAAACACGACCCATATTCATTATAAACGAAAATGGCCCCTATTCAATACAAAAGAAAACGGCACCTATTCAAATAGATCTTTTCATACCATGTTTCCATTTTATTAATAAAAACTCAGCAATCTTCATAAACAAGTTTCTTCATCGAATTCTAATCATATAGTTTCTTATGTTCGGCTAGAATGGACACTTTACGTGAGAAAAGAATCACATTTTCATTAAGATTTTGATAATATTGGCCAGGATGGACACCTTTTACGTCAAATCTGCGCAACTCAAGACTATGTGTGTCCAGTCTGCAATGGCGGATACAAAAACACAACAGTGAGTAGGAAAGAGTTTGAGAGACCAATCTGCAAAGGAGAGTACAAAGACACGGGAGTGAGTATATTTCATCGTAGTAGTGTACATTACGTCTCATAATTGTTACATGATACGTATGCAAGTAAATTATTAACTTATGTTGGCTCCACGACCCTTGAGAAAGTTGTGTGACGCGCTGCTTTAAAGAGAGGCGTTGTCTTCAGTTCTCCAAAACCAGGATAGACTTACGCCCAATGCCAGTTCCAGTCGAACACAGGTTCTACTTTCTCAATGAGCTAGCTACTTACCCAAGCGGCCTGTCCCAATCTTACACAAGCTTTCTCTTAGGGGATATTTACCCAAGGAGTCTGCTTCAGTCGTACACAGTTTCTACTATCTCAGTGAGCTACCCACCCAAAGGGTCTGTCTCAGTCTAACACAGGCTTTACGTTTTCACTAGGGCTGTTGATTTTAGAGACTCAATAGTGATACTTGTGATGATATCATGCCGATCTAGCACAAAAAACAAGAATTTGTACAGCAAGTGGACTATCTGAAAGCCAGCATCTAATTATACAATTTAACTCCAAAAACTATTAAATTGCAGTCCACCCAGCTAAAATTAAGATGCAAAAATTATCTATTTATCCGTCTATCGGCAATGCCCGTAAATATACCTTAATACCATCTTCAGATCTAAATATGCATGTGTCTGTTCTCATTGACTTCTGTGTATTTTTCTATCTCTATCAGCGTCAAGTAATAATTCTCTGGATAACACATTTTTGCACAAGTATATCTTACATTATTCGTGCTAAGAAACTTCAAATATTCAAAGCAAAACTTGTTATCATGATTATTATTATTTTCTTCTTCTTCTTCCTTTCTTCTTCTTCTTCTTCTTCTTCTTCTTATTATTATTATTATTATTATTATTATCTAAGAGCAGCTGTTGATATAATGACTCTTGTCCCAGGAGACATATATGAAGAACATTTCACCTTCATTTCGAATGTTAAAAGAAAATAGAAAATTAAAACTAATGATAGCTTGATATTGATACTGGATAACAACCGAAAGAGACGCGCTGAATGGGTGTGTATGAACGTATGCATGTAATTGCACTGCTGAATAGGTGTGTATGAATGTACGCATGTAATTGTACTATTGAATGGGTGTATATAAATGTACGCATGTAATTGTACTGTTGAATGGGTGTTTATGAACGTACACATGTAATTGTATTGATAAATGGGTATGTATGAATGTACGCATGTAATTGAGCTGTTGAATGGGTGTTTATGAATGTACGCATGTAACTGTGCTGTTGAATGGGTGTTTATGAATGTAAGCATGTAATTATACTGTTGAATGGGTGTTTATGAATGTACGCATGTAATTGTACTGTTGAATGGGTGTGTCTGAATGTTTGTAATTGCAACATTAAAATAATAGTTTTAGTTCTATGTAAAAGAAAAGGACCTGGAACTTGAATAATTTGTAGGGGCGGGGTCAGGAGTGGGCTTTTTTGGACAGGGATTGATAGCAAAGGAATACTGGAGAAGATGCAGTTGTCAGGAAAATTGGTATCATCATCGTCATCGTAATTAAAACCTGTTATCAAAATTAATGAAGACGATGTCAAAGAAAAATTAGGTCACTCCGGGATTAAGACACAAGAGTTTGTCTTGCAAATGGGTGGGTGGAACGAGAGGCGTGGAAGATAGATAAATACTGCCGTACCCAACAAATCATTCTCTGAGTAATTTCTATCATGATGCTGTGATAAAACTTACCCCAAACAACTCAGCCTTATTGTATTCACACGTCCCACAAACAACTCAGCCTTATTGTTTGTATTCACACTCACCCCAAACAACTCAGCCTTATTGTATTCTACAGTTACCCCACACAATTCCGCCTTATTAAATTCGCATTTAGTGCACTGCTTTGCAAAATATAAACTATGTAATTTATACCAAAAAAAACTGCAAATTTAAAAGAAAAGGTTACTGACAACGATTAAAATCTTACCTTACAAATAGCTCAGCAACTGTAGGAAACAAAGTAATGTGAAGCTTGCATTTTGTGAGTCTTTAGTAGGAAACACACTGCTTGCAATGTGTGAGTCTTAGAAACACTGGCGAGACGAATCATGAGAGAGTCAAGTGTATCGACTTAAGTCTACAGGTGCTTCGTTACCAGATTTGTTAACTAAATGTGTTATCTCTATTCCTTTGCATGGGTACTTCATATGCCAGATCACATGGAAACGTAGCTTTAACCTAATTTGTGTGGTGCCCTGAGTGGCCGAGTGGTCTAAACAGCTCACCGTTCCCGATCACTGCCATCTCATCTCTGTCTGCGTGGGTTCGAGTCTCGTGCTCGGCTAACTTGGGTGCGTGAGAAAGCTTGCCAGTAGCTTCTCATGGGTCGGTGATTCTTCCTGGGGTTTTCCAGGGTCCTTCCTCCACCAATTATACTGGCCTCCATGTATAGCCTATTTTGTGTTGAAAAATGGCTAAACCCTACAACAACAACAATTTAATTTGTGTTATGGTCTCCCCGCTTGGATAGGTCAATATCTGGTACAAGATGGGATCCAGAGCTGGTCCTCATGACGGTGTTATTTGCACGGAAATTCGTGTTAGCGGCGTGTGCTCATGTAGCATTATACATGGGCTGTGCGTTTCGATACAATATATAAAAAGTTTATTGTTTCAGTGCCAACTGTGATATAAATCGCTATTACACACGTCACAGCTATCCTGTGACAATCTGATGTAGGAACATTTTGATAATCTAGGACTGTAGTGTACTCTCGGTGTCCATGATTCTTGATAATGTTGGATTGTAGTTTATGCTATGTGTCAATGATAATATTAATTCTTTACAAATAAAACTCAGCGATAATGTCGTCAAAACAATGGCAAAGGGTAAAATAACGTCTAAACAATGATCAACATATTTCTTATAGTACTATTGTAACGGTTCAACCAGAAAACTGTTTGTTACGTATCACTGTCATGACAATAATCAAGTGATTGATCTTGACCTTGTACGTTAGATGAGGGACAGAAGCTCTACGTTACAATTACGGTATACAAATTATTCGTATATTCTTAAAATTGAGATACCAGTCTTGTAAGGGAGAAAAACACATCCTATAATTTATTCACTCATGAGGCAGAATAAAATTTAAGACTAGTCACAATTAAAAGGACACAAAAGGAGTTGGAACTGTTCATAGCACTGACTCATATTTCCTATAGAAATTTTGTTTTGTTTGTTTGTACCTTGATCTTCCCATTTCTTCTTTATTGTTTTCTTTCTTTCTTCCTTCTTTCTTTTTAGTTTTTCGTTCTTTCTACCTGTCAGTGGATAGTCCAGGTTGAGTATTTGCAGGTGTGACAATACATTATTTCAAAGCTATTATACCGAAGGTATGAATGTCAGACCACCTAATATACTGGACAGGTTTAGGGTTCCTAGCTGCCAAACGCCTAATTATGCAGGGAGAGTCGAGGGTTTACCTTGATATTAACTAATGACAAAACCCGAATATCCTCTCGGAATGGCATTATCATCAAATGTATATGATATATTTAATCATGGTTATTTGTATTTTGTTCTATAAATAGCACTGAAATAAATGTTGCTGGGTAACAACATTTACTGCAACTGCTTTCTTGGAACTTTATACGTGAATCAGTTGCCAAAACTTCACTCTAAAGCGATTGTTTTTATTACTGCTCCCAATCACTTCCCCTGCTCTCTTTTCTGACCTTAATTAATACTTTCTCTTTAATAACTACAAAAGCATGTATTGTTTTCTTTCGTGAGTAAATAGTCTGCTTAAGTGAAGCATAACTAATATTCAATATCATGTTACGTATATGTAATTTAATTATTTGTTTGTTTGTTTTGGATTTTTTTTTTTATTTTATTTTATTGCATTACATGTTACTGTAATGATTGTTTTGTCTGTGGGATTTGATTTTTTTTTATAAATTCAGTTCAGTTCTGACTGTTATTTTCATTCTCATAGCAAACAAGTCTGATTGCAAAATTATAATTTTAGCTGACCTAGTTCCTGACCTTGGTGCTGAATTCGTAAGCACTGAGTGAAAACCATTGGTCATAATCAAGGTCATTCTTGGCTTGCGTCAGCTTAGTTGTAAACAAACTTTTTTTTTTTTTAAATTCAATTCCAGTGTGGGAGTCATTGATTCTTAACTAAGGCCATACTACCCTACGTGCTAATTGACATTATTTTACTGCGTTGTTCGAATTAAGTGACCACGTAGCCCCGTCACGTGATCCTATCACGTGGTCCATTCTGCGTCTCGCTTAAGGGTTAAAACTTAGTTGATAGTGCTTTTGTAGTCAGTCGTAAATTAATACCTTCGGAGATCAGAGGTATTTTGTGTTGTGACCAGTTAGAGTTAACTTTTTTATTTAAAATAATTTATTCACTCTTGAAAACATACAAGTGTTCTTCTTCATCAAAATTCTTGGACAAAGACATTTATTAGAAATTTATTCTGGACTTCTAAACTGGAACATTATAAATTGTGATTCAACGAGGAACTGTTGACATCAGTACAACGACCTCATCTGACGTCATCGCCTTCCATCTTGGGACTTCTTCGGGATTCGAACTTTGATTCATTTCGAACGTTTTAGAGATAGGACGTATATTTTTAAACTCTATGACTGATTTTTTGGATTAGATTCACAAACCGTAAGTCCTTTTTCATATTTTTACCTTGTTTTCTAGGGAAATAAATTATTCTGTTAAATTTGCAAAGCTTGTTGGCTTCACTCTTTTCTTTGTTACTTTGTACGAGCCTAGTCACATAACAATCAGTATTATATTCTGTCGTAGCTTAGTATTACAATAACTTTCATATAGGTTTAGAGACTGAATAGTTGAGTCTGAACTCGGACTTTAATAATAATATAATAAATACCTGAATAATTTGTGTTGTTTGAAAATATCAGTCTTTCCCTAAAATGTATTTAATAAGTCCAATAACGCACGGGAATTAAAAACAAGTGGCCGGGAAGAAACCCCTTGTGTAAGTTGCGGACACACAATTAACTCACCTAGGACATTTTTGTTAGATTCGATACTGATATCTGAATCGATACTAGCAAAAGCGAGTGGCGATACTTAATTTGATTCTTTCATTTCGGACAATTTTGTTACCTACGGGGTATGTTTTTTAAATTGATTCCGAAATGTAAAAATCGCAGTCTTTTTCATTTAGCTTTATTTCCGATCTGTTCTGTAAACTCTGTGTGAGGAAATGTATAATTTTCGATTGGTAGAGTTTGTCGACAGTAAACCATCCGTATAGAACATTAATGTGTCTTTTACAAAAATGCTGTTAGATATGGCCTTAGTATATACTCCTTACAAAAGAATCACTTTCAGATTAAATAATAAACCCTGTTTTGTTATGAAATATATTCCTTACAAACGAATCACTTTCAGATTAAACAATAAATCCTGTCTTGTTATAAAATGTGGTTAGCATCCTTTAAAGCAGCATTGACAAATTAATACGTTAATTCCTTTTCCTGAACAAATATAGGTTTGTCGTATGCTACGCAAGGTTTTAGAATGAATTGCAGCAACTGTTGTTTCAAATGTAGACGGTAGATATAACCTGAAAAATATATTCAATTTTTAAGTGCCTTTCAATCGGCTGAACTACTGTATTTTCCCATTTAGCATATATATACACATGTTATCTGCATTTCCATACATTGGCATGTTTCATTTCTACTACTACTTCTTCTTCTTCTTCTCGTCTTTCACCTCTCGATCTCTCTCGATCTCGATCTCGATCTTGAGCGCGCGTTACATTATACCATGTCTGAGAGTTTTACTAGATGGCATGGAGGTAAGAAGAGGCGTTACCTTACAGCACGTGTGAGAGCTTTACAAGATGACATGGCACTAATAAAAAAACATTACAGCGCGTGTGAGAGTTCTACAATATGACATGGCAGTAAAAAAGCATTACATTATACCATATCTGAGATTGTTACAAGATGGAATGGCAGTAAGAAAAAGAAACATTGCGTTATTCCACAGAATTTTACAGGATGACATGGCAGTAAGAAGAAACATTACATTACAGCACTTAACGACGCCGGTGTAAATAGTGCCCGTGTTTTCCAAAATTCAAGAGCTAGTATTGAATATTTGTTACTTTAGTATTGTATAACTAGCATTGACTATTTGTTATTTTAGTATTGTATAACTAATGGACATTTATGCTTTAACTAAAGATAGTTACTGATTTTGGTTTGTTGGTTTTAAATGCTATTTTTGACTTATTATTATTTTCATCATATTGAGATTACATGGTGAATTGAGATAATTTGCTCCTTTAACTACGGAAGAAATAACATGTACAGCAACCGTCGAAAGAAATTGTACAATCAGTTGAACAATTTCTAGTTCAAGTTTAAGAATCATCCAACGCCACTGATCGCGCCAAACCGCTGCTGATTTAACCAAAAAGAAATTGAAGATCTCGCTGATGCGCTTACGAAGAAGAAAAGGAGACATAGGAAGATGGAGAAAGAGATGTACAAAGGCGCGGATGTAGAGTCTATGGTTAAATCAGATTCAACGACGCCTGTTCAAAATTTTAACAAGCAAGGATGTCAGCTGATATGCGATAATGTTTTTGAATGTGCCGTGACAATAATATTACCTGAGTGTTCCTCGTCAGAACTATAAATTCACATAAGCATGTATATGTAACGTAATACGACAATGAATTTATTGATGACATCCAAGGAGTCTACAGAGGTGCCTCAAAGGTGTTAGCTAGGTTAACTCCGTTTGCAAAACAAGCCACGATGCATTGGAAGGAAGGTATTTTCATCGTTTAAGACGATTAGGACAGTATCGCCAGCTGCTAGCGATTCGTGTAACGTGTTACCGCAACAAGCGAATCACCCAAGCATGTCTACACTGTTGATTGAATCTGCCGTAATTATGCCAGCTGACTCGTACGGTTAGCTCCACCGCTTCAAGTTATCGATTATATCGCCAAAAAAAAAATATTTGTGTTCAACGTGGTCAACTTGCTAACTCGTCAAACACGCCGCCGTTACTGTATTCAGAGCTTTCGACTCAAACCGCGCAAGATTGTTCAAGATGTGAACGCGAAGTTATTGGTGCTTACACCCCATCGTTAACGCGGTCGATCCTGTCAAGGCAATAATCAAATTTATTATATGCTCATTTTTTTTTTCTCCGTTAACATTACATTGTCAGACTCTTCCAATATTTTACGACATTGCACACCTTCATATTGCACTAACGTGCAAGACACGTGTGCCCAACAGTGTATCAGGAACTACTTTGTAAACAAATCATGTACACTCGTGTAGTAGACGCTTTACGTTTTGGTTGATTAAATTTGTTTCTGAATGAACTAAAGCAGATGTTTCATGGACTGCCACATATCAGCAGCTTTGGCGCATTCCGCGTTAACATTTTTGATACAATGTTTCAGATGTAGGCTAGCTATAGACGCCAGACAGGGTCCCTACAAATAGCATGCAAGTTATAAGACATAAACTGTTTTCTTTAGCTGGTAATACAAAAGGCAAAAATATACTTACAATTGTACATCCTGAATTTCCTCAAAATGTACTCTCTTAGTTCTGCAAATCCGAATTACATGAGCCATGTCATGGGTTCTCAAGGTTGATCACACATTTCGAAATTGTACTGTAATTTCGAGTATATTCCAAGTGCAGTTACATCCTCCTTACTGCACTAAAAATGAAATAAACATTAAATTCCACAGCGTCTTTTTGATAATTACAATTGAAAGACTTCATATTTTTCCCACATTATGATCTGAATCATTCAATGACAGAATAGAAACACGCATGCCGAGGTCAACACACTTCTGCCTCATGAAGAACTGGCACAGACGCTGCTGGAATCCGGGGTAAGTTGCTTCATGTAGATAAATCCAGACCATAATCACGAAATTGCGTCGAATCGACAAAAATACCAAAACGTATTCATTCCAGATCAAATGGAAAAGTTGTTGCAATGCGCATTCATTCACAATATGACTCCAAATTTCAATTTTAAG
The DNA here is from genome assembly GCA_016617855.1 of Megalonaias nervosa. NCBI lineage: Eukaryota > Metazoa > Mollusca > Bivalvia > Unionida > Unionidae > Megalonaias > Megalonaias nervosa. The sequence goes on from JAECUM010000967.1 coordinate 52,220, forward strand.
TAGACCAAACGCCATTTTCTTTCGTCTAGCGCGCGACCAACTTCAAATTTATCTGGGCGGAGTTACGTGCGCATTGATAATTTTGATGTGTAATGATGTATCTACGCTTGTATATTTAGTTTGGCATACATTCAGTTACTTTGTTTCTTGTAGTGTATTTTTATTTATATATTTAAGCCTTGGGTAGAATAAGAAAATGAGCATATAATAAAAGGGTTACTGCATTTGTATGGGAAATTATGAACTCGTTTTGTCGGATGGCTATACTGCACTCCCAAGGTCGTGCAGTATAGCCATCCGAAAAACTCGTTCATATTTTCCCATACAACTGCAGTAACCTATAAATACGTTAAATAGCTAAAATTACGCCTGTTTATATTTATGGAAAATCATATACGTGTTGTACAAATGTTGGTAGCGCCAATATAGGGGTGTCCAAATTTGCAACTAGAGAATTTTTCTAAGTTAATGAACGTCGCTGGTGTTGATCCAATTGAAGTTTTTGTATTTCGGATAAATTTGGAAAATTAAAACCTTTAACATGAAAGTTGGTGATATACCAAATTTACCACTAACAATCACCGTAAATAACTTCTTGTGGCGTTCAGCAAGGATAAACGACCCAGAGATTGTGGTATAATTTTAAGGAATATATTAAAATTCACCAAGACGAAATTGTAAAGCGAAATGGTAACACGATGCATGGGGAACTAAATATGGGTAATAACTATATCTCGAGATTAAATTATCCAGATAATCTAGATCAAGACGTGACAAAACTTTACGTCGATAATTATGACCTTAACGCAGTCATTGGCGACCAGTGCGATTCAAACATAATTCTTTCAATTCGCGTGTCCTTCATATATATATATATATATATATATATATATATATATATATATAGGCAATCATGTACTTAAATATTCTTTTTATATGCACAGACCAGTTCATATTGACTTAAATTAGTTGATTATGATAAACAATTAGCAGATATATGTCATACAAAAACTCTATTGATGACATTTAAAATTGAATATTTTTCATTTAGTGTACCTGTAAAATTAAAGAAGGGGATAAAAATTACAATTCACGGATTAAGCGTTAATCCCAATTTAAACCTTGAAGTGTTAGGTATTTGAATTTGAGAGTTTTTATATACGATGAGTGACAAAAAAGATCTTAACGTGTTTAACTCTGACGATAAAGTCTTTGGTGTAGTTTCTCACGATGGTGTTTTTGGAAGGGGGGGGGGGCCGAGCTGACAGAGATAAACATTTCTTATTTCTCTTAGATGGATATCTACATCAAGTGGAACTAATGCACCGTCGTATACGATGAAATACAAACCAAAACTGGATCAGATATTAATCGCCGAGTGGAATCATCCTACGGTACCAGAACCAACTAATGACCAGTTAGCAATCATGAAGCTAAAGTTGATACAATCACAGTCACATTATGAAACGACAACAACATCGCGCCCAAACAACGATTATTGTGTCATGTCGTCATCGAGGACAAAAATGCATTAGTATTATAATGCATTAGTATTATAATTCCGACAAGTATTGTAAACCAACATTGACTTGATTTACAAAAGATAAAAAATCCAAGTTGATATTTCAAAAGAAAAAGATCTTGTCAAATTAAGCACAGTTAATTCTATTACACAATGACGATCCTTCCAGTGAATAAAATATATCTGGGTCGAAGTGTGTGTATGCACCATACCACCTATATATCAGGCTGTGTCGTAATCGTACTTTTCTATGACATTATTAATGGAACAATTAGGAACATCATTGTCATCATTATCATCATCATCGTCCTCGTCGTCGTCAGCTCAGCAGGTATATTTATTTCGCACGGTTGCATACATACATGTGCTAGGACCAACGCTGGGATCCTTTCTCGCTGCAGTCTGTAGCCTACATACAATTTAAACTAAGTCATAATCGCACGCGATGGAAGATTTAACCTTTATGATGTGATGTGATGTGACGTGATTTGGATTTTTAATGTAGCTTTAACAATATTTCAGTCATATCGCTACGATGTCTGATGTGTGGCAGTTTATAGTGATGTCTAGCACTGGGGTATCATGCCGCAGACATGTAGCATGATGTCCCACCCAGTCACATCATCCTGACACCAGGCCGACCAGTCTTAACACTAACCTCTTAATGCTGAGCGCCAAGAGAGGCAGCGGTTAGACCATTTTTGTAAGTCTTTGGTAATGACTCGGCCGGGGATCTAACCCACGACCTCCCGCATCCGAGGCTGACGCACTAACCACTAGGCCACCGGAGCGGTCGATTTAACTTTTAACACAAATGTACTCATTGCAGTATTGTCCAAGATAATTTCAAGCGTCTTTGTGATCAAACACGCGCATGAACTTTCGATAAAAATCATAAATGAATAAATAACCAAGTTTAAAAAAAAATAAAATGGGGTAAGGCGTGTATAAACGTAAACTTGATTTTTTTGGGGGGGGGGGGGTCTTTTAAATTTAATTTCTACTGCGTTGCTTGTGCATTTTTTGAACGAACACTTCTGAAGGGATGATCATCTGAGACTTCCGATGTTGTAAATTTCAACTTGAACAAGTGTGCGATAACATCATTAAAATGGGGGTGGGGGTGGGTGGAGGGCGTCGTTTAGCTTTTCGTTTTAGTTCATCGCTTTATTTCGTTTTCACCAAGTGCATGACCAACACGTACAACACGAATTCTTATCTAGTCATTTTTATTGAGATGTCATCGTCGTATAGATTCCACCAATTATTTTAATTATTTTAAGATCTTACGTCGTCGATGTATAGATTCAACCGTCAACTGCAACTATTTTAAGATTTTATATTCCGTCGTCTTTGTATAGATTCCATCAATGACTGTAATTCTTCCATGGTTTTATACTTCGTCGTCATTGTATAAATTCCACCATTGACTATAATTCTTTATTGATTTTTTTTATTCCGCCAATAGCATGTAATTTAATTCGATGCGTTTATGTTTAATATTTTGAAACTTACATGGTACAACTTCATTTGGTAGCTCCAACTCGACTATGTATTTTATTTCCAAAGAAATTATCTGGTCTATAGTCTTTTACATGCCGTCTTTGTCCATGACGACTATTTATTCCATTCTTACGAGCTTTCATTGTTCCAACAACTTACCGTCCTATGCATTGCTTGGATTGGTATAACAAAAATAAAAAAGTATGATTTGACTCTACATTAACACATGGTTGTTCAATTTGTGCATGATTAAATTGTGTATGTTCATCATATTCTTCTTGAGTAGTGTAGTGGGTTACCGTAGACCCAATCATGCCAAAGAAGGAAAATCAGCTTGGGCGACTATGGACCCGCGATTTATAGACCCAAAAAATCAGCCTGGGCGACTACAGACCCAATGGGAATTTTGTATTAGCACATGTTGGGCCTGTATAGCTCCAAGAGGAATGGAACAGGTAAGGTGACATCACGGTACTGGTCATTGGCAACAATGTAACAAAGTAGTACTGTGTCATTGCTATAGACAAACACGAATCAGGAGCGTTCGTGTTTTTAGTAGAGTAAGGGTTTTATATATTCTTTTTTTTCCCATAGATTGACGAACATCAATCTATCCTACACAAATTATAAAATCGACTAAACAAATTTTTTAGGGAAGAGAGAATAAATATCTACACAAATTATAAAATCGAATAAAAAATTTGTTTAGGCAAGAAAGAATTAATATCTTTTCGAGGCATATGAAGTGGCAATGAAAAGGGCCGTTGTTTGTTATGTTAACACCATTCCGTTAACATAGAGGGAATCGCATAGGTCTTCTTCTCTTTCTCAAGCTTCGTCTAACCTCTGGTCCATAAATCAGAACTCTCTTCAAACACCCTTGTCTCTCCACATAGATCCTTCGTTTCCAAAGGGCCGTATCAGTGATCTGGGTAATTGCCCATGATGATCTGACATACATGGGATAAGCCGGGTTGAACAGCATCGACGCTAAGAGGGTAGACGATTCAACGTTGGTCCACATCTTTGTGACGAGAACAGGTGAAGGGAATGAAGTGAACCGCGTTTATTTATAGTGGAAGACCGGATTGAAACCGATTGAAATTGTCCACCAATCCCAACACGCGTTACAAAATTGAGTCACTTCGCGGAGTCTGTCTTCCAATCCGAAGAGAGCTACCTGTGACGTCACATTTCCTATATAGATGCACTAGCGTCTGTGCGCAGTGAATCGATGCGGCATTGTTTTGTGAAACATGACGGAACCTAAGAAGACGATGATTTGGGGTGCACCGGCTGTGGAGACGAAAAGCGATGGCATAGCAGCGGCTACCAAAGTAAACACAACGCTACTTCCCGAAGAGGTTGATTTCAACTCGGATTTAGTAGATTTTTTCTCTTCTTCGCAAGAATTTGTTCGGGTACCAGTACCTTCGCCACTTTCTCCTTCCTTACCACACGTCGACGATTTTAAACAAAGACAGAAAGAAGAATTGGAGAAATTTTTAAAGCAGCAGAAAGAGGCAGAACAAGCATTTCAGCAGCAGGCAGGGTGAACAGACCACTTGGCTGAGACCTTATTTTACAAAAATAAAGGTTCCTACAAGGGCTGAAAAATAAGGTCAATAACGCTAAACCGAACCTCCTAACTTTTATTATTACCGTATAGTTTGAAAAACGAATAATAAATCGTTCGGTTTAGCTCATTTTTGTTATTTTATTTTTGATTTTTTATTTTTTATGTTATAATGCGTTTAGTTTACTCGCCGGGTCACTCAATTTGTGTCGTTCACCCTGCCTGCTGCTGTAATTTAAACAATTATTATAAATATTATTAATATGGTTGTCATCGGAGAACCTCATTCAGCTAGATTAGCAAGAGAGCGATTAGAAGCAATTAGAAAATATTTACCTGTTCGTGATGCTGTCAAGCAACAATTACAAGAACGTCAGGAATCTCATGTTGAATTTGAAGAGGATACAAAACAATTATTTAAACCAATTACAGAGACAACTAAACCTCTTCTTCCTGTTTTAGAGAAAACCGCTGAGGTAACTGGAAAAATAGCAGAGAGAACAAAACAGACAAAAAGAATTTTACGTGAACTTCCAGTTGATATAGCTGCTACTGCTCAAACTGCAGTCGCTGAAGCATCAGCCCCTAAACAAGATAAAGTTGTAATTAGTACTACTGCTGAATTGGAAAATAAATTTACTGTAAATGCTGTTAAAACAATTAGGGGGACTGATGACGCAAATCTATTAGCTGTGCTTGCTTTTACTGGTTTTAGTCGGAGAGAAACATTAATGAAACCTGAAAACGTTAAAGATATTAGAACCCGTGATCAGTGGTATAAAGCAATACATCGCATAAACACGAATGTTGAAAAAGTTAAATCTGATGATCCAAAATATCGAGATTATATAAATAAAATTAATATTTTAGCTAGAATGCAGGAAGAAAGAGATAGAAAGGAGAAAGAAAGCAAGATACAGGCGAAAGAAGAGGAGAGAAAAGCAAGAGAAGTAGCAGCAGCAAGACCAAAACGAAAATATATAAAAAGAAAACAACCAGCTCCTGAAACAACATCGGAATTACAGCCTGCTCCTGAAACAACATCGGAATCACAACCATCATTATCATTACCACCACCATTAAGATCATCACCACCAATGACAAGGGGAGCAGCAAAAAAAATACAAGAAAAAAAAGAATCAAAATATTGGTCGCCAGCCTCACGGAAAATTCTAGAAGAAGAACAACAATCATCTCCATCACGACCACCATCACGATCAATATTAACTAAACCGGGCGTAGGAAGACCAGGGGGATTTGCTTCTTTTGAACCGGGGATAATGGAAAGATATGAAAAGGGGAAAAAGAGAGAAAAAGCAGAAAGACTAGAATTCCTTAAAGAATTACTTAATAAATCTGATAAGGAAGAATTAATGATACATCTGGAGGACGTGAAAGAACATAAACAGTATCTGATGGAACGATTATCAAAAGAAAAAGAAGATTTTAGGAGAAAAAATTTACAAGAAAAAATAACAGAATTATCAGGATTTGAAGAAAAACTGAATTCAGATTTAAAAGAACCTTCTACTGGAAGTGGTCTCTCTACTGGAGGTGATTTTACTCTATGTCCAAATAACGTTATCTCTGACGTTGAACGTCTGGAGATTCTCATCGGAGGAA
>JAECUM010000968.1:0-23911 GCA_016617855.1 Megalonaias nervosa
GTTATCAAATAGAGCAGATTAATGATGAGTTCCAACGCAGAATTAAATCTATTATGGGAAAAGAATCAAAAATAGCAATTACTGTTCACGAACCAACATTATCAGCGGTTATTGAAATAAATTCCCCTGATTATTCCGTAGATATTTATCAAAGTTCGATTAAATCAGTATTAGGATGGCCTGAAGTTCTACCGGTTTATCAAGGACCACCAGAACCACAACGATCTGATTTCGTCGTAGATGTTGAAAAATTTATAAAACTTCCAGAATATCGAAAAACTTATCCGTTTATAGAGATTCCCGATGCTTATCGTGGTTATGCACAGTATAATCATTTTATAGATTTTGTTCGGGGTAAAGGTACAACAAGAATAGCAACAATTAATGTTGAAGAAATTAACTCAAAATCAAGACCAATTAAATCTGAACATGGACGTGTACTTAATGATCTAAGAAATTTATTTTCCAGCATCAGCGCTTCCTACAACGATGACTTAAAAAATCAAATAATTGAAGCAATACAACATTTGAATCAGGTTGCATCAGACTAAGAATATGTAAATAAGGCTATCGTTGATAGAGAAAAAACATTAAACGTACCGGTAGATAGATTTCTTAGTACTTATATAGTTAATGAAGATTATCCTATTCAGCGTGTAAGCTATAGACGTTTATTTAAAACAGTATTTCTTAAATATTATGGAATCACAGAAGAACAGCTACCAACATTTGTAATTCCGGGATTTAACTCTGAGGAGCTAAAGAAGTCAGTTAATGATCTTATTGATTAACATTTTAAAAGAATATGTGATTCATGGAAAAAATTAATACCTACACCAACTATTCTTAAATATAATAATGATCCACATGGTGGAGGTCGCCATATCTCACCTGGTATTGTTAATATAACATCTACGATCGCGGTCAATCTAGTATGTGACGTAATTGATGACAGCTATCAAGTAGATCTTTCAAAATCTAACCAGGCCCAACAGGGGTATATACTATATGCATTTAGCCCTCAAGTACCGCCCGGGTGGTTAATTATATCTGAGCCAATTAATCCAATTAATCTACGTGTACATAATCCATTATTGTCAAGAATAAATTTCAAACTTACTGACCAGGCAGGAAACATTTTGGATCTACGAGAAGAGTCACTTAATATTAATTTGTATATACGCTCGTAGAACGTCCGAGTAAATAATCAGGGGGAAAAAAATAATCTGATTCTGAAATAATATATTTTTTTTTACTGATTTTTAATAATCTGATGAGTAAATATATGAAATAGTCAGAAATTTCTTTATCTGATGGGTAAATAGGTACTCTAATTCATGAAATAGTCAGAAATTTCTTTATCTGATGGGTAAATAGGTACTCTAATTCATGAAATAGTCAGAAATTTCTTTATCTGATAGGTAAATAGGTACTCTAATTCATGAAATAGTCAAAAATTTCTTTATCTGATAGGTAAATTACTAATCAAAATTAATAATAATCAATTCCTATGATTAAAGCAATTGTATATATAATAAAGCGAGATAACTCTGCTATCTCTCTCTGCGGAGTAAATTGAACGATTATTTCCCTTATTACTACGTCGTTACCTGTACAAACCCAGTTGTATATACGTGTATCGAACAAAGCGTATTAGTCCGTCTGTCTGTTAATCCTTACAGGCTTGTTAAAAACCAACCTGTTTGATATATTCCTGCCCTATAATGTGAACGGTGTTGTATTCTGATAGCAATTTTAAAACCATAAAACGAAAAATATATGTATATAAGGCCGTACTGGGAACAGGATGTACTTTATCGATTTTGTGTGGGGTTGGCTGACGCATGACTCAGACTGGCACGTATATTACCTGTGTCTGTAATTTAAAATATTTCGTTTATATATACGAGTGGTAATATATTTTAATCGTTTTATATATACGAGTGGTGAATATATTTTAATAAAATCATAACTTTCTTGATTTATTTAGAAAATGTAATACTCTCTCGTGTTAGTCATATACTATACAGTAATTTCTCGAACATATACACTCAACCGAATGTCATAGCTCAGTGCAAGAATATTTGAATTCTGGTGCTGAAGGTCTGTCGTTCGATTCCCATGGCCGCGGGGGTGGGTATATGGTCCAAGGGTTGCCAATTTTATTAACAGTGGGGGGCACCGCCCCGAGGTTTCATGAACCCCTCATCACGTCACGCCACGTGGTGAGTGCATTTTGCATTTACCCCGGGGTTTGATTCGGTGGGGGGTTATATGAAACCGCAATGCCTAGATACCCCCTAAAATAATCAGTAGCATGCCTGAGCTCTCTACCTCATTTGAAAGACCCCCACAAGGAAACATTCACAAAGAATGCTAGCCAATAGAAACAGAACATGGGGTGCCAATAACGGAGAATGTTCTGAATACTTTAAGAGATTCGGACATCCATCACACGAGATGACCAGGGTTGCGATAAACGGACATTTACCAGAATTTGACTTAACCGGATTTGCTCATGTAGAATCATTCGAGTTTGCAGAAAATCTCCATCCGCTTACTTATGCTTGGTTTGGAAGACATTTTTCAGAAAAATGTTGGGTTCCAATAGTACTATTGCGATATATGCTTGATGTTGGAATTTTAACATTATTGAAGGTGAGTGAGGCAATTATATCGTATCGGTTACAAAAGCAAGTTTGGTTACCAGAACCAAATAGATTTAATATCAATGATGCCAGGAAAGAATTTCCTAATCTTAATGAAGATGACATTATTAAAATTACTAATAATATAGGTAAATGCAGAGATGAGCATGATGAGAAACTTGCAAAAGATCTTGGTAGAAAGATAATTGGTAAATTTACTCAAGGAGGAGCATATGATCATAAAAGACACTGTACAAGATTGATTATGGACGATGCTGAACTCGATTTTATAATCGCCGATACAACGGAAAAAAACACATTTATAAATCGGAGTAATGCTTATTTGTCAGACGGAACCAAACTCGGTACAATTGTGAGTTATCTTGATGGTGACTCACCGCAGTTTACTCATTTAAGATCATCTATGTTGGCATATGTTTCTATAAATCCATTGTCTATGATAAATAGATTTCCTCGTGATGCTGTCAGAGTCGCCACGGATTCGTTCTACATAAATAAAAAATATACAGATTTGTTAAAACCACTACTTGGTAATGGTGAATGGGGATCATGGAGAATAAAACAAGAAAATATACTTAGTTATTCTGAATCCGCCGACGTTGAAATTAAGGAAATATATTACAAAAATAATAATCAAATATCAAAGTCATCAGCACCATCTGTATATGATCCCGTGGCTAGACATAAAACTGTTTATCTTAATGGATGCGGTGGTTCAGGTAAAACAACGCGTGTGATTAAATTATTCATGAATAATAATTCAGATATAATTGTTTTGACACCAACACATAAACTCGCCAGAGAGATAAAAGAGCGAGGAGTAAAATTGTGTACTTATCATAGTTTCTTTAGATGGTGTGGAGACACATGGACTCCTGAGCAAATGGGTGAAAAATATATACCTAAATATATTATATGGGACGAGATATGCACGGTGTCGTTAGAAATATTAAAAACATTTCTTGACTGGCTATTGACAAAGAATACTGCTGTAATAATGTGTGGTGATCATGGTCAACCACCACCCTTTATTGGTCAGTCTCCACATGAATGGCTGAAGAATAACGTAGATTATTATGAAGAAATAAATGATGACCATAGAGCTATTGACGAACAGCTGAAGGAATTTAAAAGATTAATCAGACTACAGCCAGACAGAGTACAATGTGAAATAATGCGAGGAGTAATTCCAGAGACTTCTATGAATGATTTTCTGAGTTTATGGAATCCCGCTGATTTAATAGTTGCAAGTAGAAAGATAGTTCCTGATGAACTACAGGAGAAATTATTTTTGTTACATAAAGAAAAGTTTTCATATCTACCTGTACCATTATGTTATCGCCCAGCAGATACTCGACGACAGAATATTGATGTTGAAATTCCTGGTGGTGGAATACAGAATCTTGTCTTGAACGATATTATTTTAGTCGATATTAATAATGTTGAGAATGCGCTGAGTATGAATAAATCACCGTGGACGTTAGGATACTCTATAACTATTCACTCGTCACAGGGATTAACTATTTCCGATACAAATATCTGGATTATAGATGATCGGATCGAATGGTCAAATTTAGTCTATCTCGCAGTTTCTAGGGTCAGAAGAATATCTCAACTACATAGGGTTATTATGAATTTTACAGAAAATAATAATCAGACTGTTAGCAATGACGTAATAAGAAAAAAACTATCTGGTTATAAGCAGTGTGACAAAAAAAAATAAGCGTGACTTTGATATTGATACTGAATTTATTATAACACTAAAACAACTACAGAATAATCATTGTGCAAGTTGTAACGCAGCAATGTTATGGCAATATTCGAATAATAATCCAAGACAATTTACCGTAGACAGAATTAATAGTGATCTTGGTCATATACGTGATAATGTGATGCTGACCAGTCTTGAATGCAATCGACGTAGAGGTTCTGGTTATGTAATTGTATGTGGTGGTAATTGTGTGTCTTTAGGATTTACCTGTAATTGTTCACGCACAAATCCACGTTGAGGGGCTCTCGAATCCAGTCTGTAGATTGGAGGTCTACCAGTGGATCTAACCACACTAGAAATTGTATGTGTAGTCACACTCCATATAGGATCAGTTGCTCTTTTTTTACCACCCTCAAGTTTGCCAGGTTCATATAAATATCTTACAGTTACATTACCTAATACTGGTTGAGGTTGTTGTCTGTCATCGCTACGGGGTATATATTTTTTTGTGATCGCATTAGAAGGTTTCATGGAAGTTGAACGAGTAATTTCGTTATTTAATGCAGCTATCACACTTGGTAACCTCGCAACCCATTCACGAGATCGCTCACCGGACTTAAAGTCAGTAGATATTTCTTTTGTGTATTGGTATCCAAATAACCGCTCAGCAAGTGTTTGATTAAATCGTTCAACGATTGCCTGATCACGATGAATTTCAGTATGTCCTCGTCTTATTTTAACGTTATATTTTTTCATCAACGATAATACTGTACCAAGAAATTCTTTGCCAGGATCAACCTGTAATAATTGTGGCCATCGTAGACCACCACGCTGATAAACTCGCTCAAACGCAGATGCAGCTTCAGATGCTGTCTTTGTTGATAATGGTTCCGCTTCTTTATATCTACTTGCAACGTCAACGACAGTTAATGCGTATTTGTACGTGCGTGATTGACGTCTACCAATTTTAATGGTATCGTGTGGTAAAAATAAAATATCCGCTTGATGAACCTCATTAGGGACGCTGACATCAAAATGTGCATATTGAATTTTTTTAGGTGGTGGTAGATAAATTTGCCATATTGCCTGTCGTGCTAACCACGCTGCAGCAACAGAACGTGAGACTTTTGCTGCTTCAGATAATTTACTAATAACTGATCTGCCTCTCCAATATCCTCTTGGGCTATAATAAATGGATTCCATTATAATATTTATATAATTAATTACCAGCCCCTAGCATTATTTTACCTTTCATGGCAGATTTTACTAGAAAAGTAGCTAATTTATCTCTGACAGATTTATTAGGTATAGAATTTAATGCCTGAATCAATTTTACATCTGCGAGATGCCTTTGTTGTAAATCTTTACTTTTATACGCAACATCATGAACATGACATGCTTTATCAATCTTATTTATTGGATACTCTCCTGATCTTGGTTGATCTTGATTATCAAGTCGGATATCAAGTCGAGTTCCAGGACCACAATAATTATATCCAGGAATATGTTTCTCACCGGGGTATTTAGCCCACGGAGTTCCTGGTAATTTTTCCTAATAAAGCGGCAATATCTCCACCTGTCTTTGTTTTGACAAATTTGTATTTCTTCGTGCCACATTTAACGCATTTGCCTGTCAGAGCACGTCGTTTATTTTTCGTTGTTATTGTAGTTAATTCAGCAGTGAGTGTAGATGCTCTACATCGAACACAATATAAATCCATGATATTAATAATATGGATATAATTGACTTTTCGGCGACACGAAAACAGGAACTAGTAAAACATCATCCAGCATTACCAAATTCGATAAGGATGATTATAATAGGTCCATCTGGATCAGGTAAAACACAACTATTATTAAATTTAATAATGAGATGGTTAAAATGAAGCAAACTGTATTTAGTAGCACCATCTGTAGATGATCAACACTGTTATGAAGTACTTAAAGATTTTAATGAAAATGCAAAATTGCTGAATGAAGACGGTAATGATGTTGTTGACTTTATTACCGATATTGATGAGGCTCCATCTGTAGATGACCTAGATGGATTTATTAATAATTTAGTGGTGTACGATGACGTTATGCTGGACAAACAATCAAATCCAGCTAGAATATTTTCTCGAGGTAGACATAAAAATACAGACGTGATCTATGTTACACAACGATATACACAAATACCTAAAGTGATCAGAGACAACTGCAATATTTTAGTAATGTTTAATGGAGTATATAATTATACTTTACAGAATATTTATTATACTTGGTGTTCAGGGGATATGGACATAATTAAGTTTAAAAACTTCTTTTCAAAAGCACAAGCTGTTCCGTTTGGATTTATTACAATAAATTTACATGATCCAAGATCAAGATATCGTATAGGTTTGGATAAAATCTTTGGTCCTTGATTTTATCAAGGTTTATAGCAGCAGGCAGGGTGAATGACAAAAATTAAGTAACCCGGCGAGTAAACTAAACGCACTATAACATAAAAAACAAAAAAGTCAAAAATAAAATAACAAAATGAGCTAACCCAAACGATTTATTATCCGTTTTTCAAACTATACGGTAATAAGAAAAGTTAGGAGGTTCGGTTTAGCGTTATTGACCTTATTTTTCAGCCCCTGTAGGAACCTTTATTTTATGAAAAACTTCCTCGAAAACCAATTTGTAGGGTTCACTCTGCCTGCTGCTCCCCTTAAATTTTGTGATATCACTTTACAAATTAGGAATGTGACAGTCCTCAGTGCTATTTGTTTTAAATCCAGGTTATGTTTTGCGTACGGTCATTGTTCACGTCTTCTATATTAAGATTAGATCTATACAAATGTCTTAGATACATCACCGTCTGTTTCTATACACACAGTCCATACGTTCAACTTTGTAAGCGCTAACGAACAAACAGGAGTATAACCTCTCTGGGCGAATCCATAATAACTTTTGTGTAAAGTATGTGTTTGGAACACACTAAATATAATATACTTGTATGTTATTACATAACAACAGTCGCTAAGAAAGATCTGTATGGTGTACCAAAATGGTCAATACTATATGTACAGCCGTAACGGTATGAATAGACTGGCAACAGCAGCCAAGTATCCAACGATAATTTTGCCCGTAAAACGATACAAAGTACCGCTGTAAGGTGATTTGGAAACTGGATTGCTGCAATGGTATTTGTTGTCAACTTAACCATATGTTGTTAAACAGAATTGATGCGCCTTTGCGAGGTTTTTTTATTATTGATTTTTACTGCGGTTTATTTAATTGTTGTTACGATAAGTGATGCAACTTTCTATTCAAATGTTTACATAACCTTTGCTATGGTAAGAAAATATTTTATTTTGCAACGATAAAAATTACAGTACTGTCGCAACAGTCATATTACCACTGCAATGATTACATATACGGTCGCAATAGCAAAATATACCGTTACATCTGTATTTGAATGCAACAGTAAGTCAATGCCGCTGTAACGGTGTAAAATTATGGATTCGAGGATTATAAATAACTACAAAAATATCGTTGCAATCGCAAATTTTATCCTTGCAGCACTAGAATGTACCGTTGCTTCGACAAAGCTTAACGATAATTGGATACCACTGCAGCCATACCAGTATTTTGTCCATTTTCGTACACCATATGTCTGTTACCAGTTTGGAATATTGATTTTCTTTTCCATTGAAAATAATACATTTTGAATACGAAGTCAAAACCGAGAACTTTCGATTACATGAGAACTATATATTTTTAAAACATGATCCAGCAAGTTTGTCAGAAAGTATGTTCATTTCGATTTTATTTTTGAAAGGCACACAAAGGGAGTAAACGCGAGCGATTGGGATGGCATTACTCGAGTCATGTTTACCGAATTCCAGCCATAAATATCCAATTGTTCAGAGGACTTATTACAATGTCTAAAACTTAAATTAAATTTGCATTCTGTGGGTGAATGTATTGGTAATAAAGCGTCAAAAAGTACAAAGAAAACATAGACGTTCAAGACAGATTTTAATATCGTTAGTAGGTAAATAATGATCATGGGGCACGCGGGATCTTTTGATACGTGAATGAATTATTCAAGAAGTACATACAGAAATGTTTTCCATTAATGTAATCAAGCGTTTGCATTTAGTGTTATAATACACGAGGTTTCTTGTGTAACCAGTCGCAAAGAAATACTTGAGTCCATACTTTTAAGGTAATAAATAAACTATTTGGTGGGGGAGCGACTTCAGACGGACTTAATACAACATCAAGTCGTATAAACTTTTACTAGAAGAAGAAGAAAAAAATGATCTCCCATATTAAAGAGTATAATTTCATTATCTTGGAAGTCAAACTCATGTGAAAAGTTCAATGTTTTATTTTAAAAGAATTTATTCATTCACTATCATATATTTTTGGATCAGTTCAATTTATTGTACATTTTGTCACTCTTAGAAATATGTCTTCACTTAAGCCAAAATAAACTGGTAATGTTTTGATAACAAATTAGTGTATTGTTACGAATATGTAATTTAATTACTTGTGTGTTAGTTTTAAATTCATTTTTTTTTATTCTTGTTTCATTACATTTTATTGTAATGATTATTTTCACGGGATTTGATATTTTTGAAAAAGAAATTCAGTCTTCTGTTTTGACCTGGTTAGAACGTAAAATGTTACGTGATCATTATTTTTAGTTCGTCTTGGGTTGGGAAGTTTGTAAACATCGGGTGAAAACGATTGGCTATTACCATGCTCATGTTCGGCCCACGTGTTAGCTATGTGTAAGCAGCCATTTTTTTTATTATTCATTTCTAGCGTGAGAATCTGATTTCTAGATAGGGCTATTCTAGGCTACGTGCAATTTGGCAATTCTTTTAATGCGCTGTTCAATTTACTGATCACGTAAACCCGTCACGTGAGCTATCATGTGGTCTAGAATCATGGGTTAAAACAGACATTTGTTAGTAGACCCAATCAGTCGTGATAAAATACCTTTGGGGTACAGAGGTATTCTGTAATGTTGCCGTTTGAGTTGATTTTTTTGTTTAAAATAATTTATTCACTCTAGAAAACCTACATGTGCTTTTCTTCATCAAAATTCTTAGACAAAGAAGTTTATTAGAAATTTATTCTGGAATTCTATCTGGAACATTATAAGTTGTGATTCAACGAAGAACTGTTGACTTTCATACAAATACTTCGTCTGACGTTATCGTCCTCCATCTTGGGACGTCGTCTGGATTCGAATCTGGATTCAATTAGAACTTTTTACTGATAGGACTTATATTTTTCAGTTCTAGGATTAATTGTTTGGATTATATTCGCAAACTGTAAGTCCTTTTTCAAATTTTTACCGTGTTTTCTAGGGAAATAAATTATTCTGTTTAAATATACAAAGCTTGTTGGCTTCACTCTTTTCTTTTGTTACTTTTGTACGAGCCTACACGTAACAGTATATAGACTTTCTAATTTTGTGGTAGTTATACTCCTCGGTTCGCATTAAATTAAATTTGTATCCATGAAGTTTCTAACCACTGAACAAATCAAACTGCGTTACTTTTGTATGGAATTCAGTAAATGACTGAATTCCAGTGGTGAATCTGGATCTGGATCGAGGTGGGAAGTCAGCGCCCACCCCACCCCCTTTAAAAATAAGTTCCAAACAACCGGAACGGTTCTCAGAGTAAGTTTTCTTACAGTTAGATGGGTTAAAATTACGCCCTGGAAACTTTTTTAAAATGCAGTAGCTTCCAAGGACTTCAACCCTCTGTTTCCACTAGAGGTTCTTTCCCACAGACCTCTCCCATACTTGCGTAGGCATCTGCCCAAATGTTATTTCAGAGTCTGCCATTGAAATGTTCAGTAACAATATCTATTATCGATTTACGTGTGAAATATAGAGACTTATTTGGAACTTCGCCACTCGTTAAAAAATATAGTTTTTTATACCACAAGATGAAATATGTCGGGTATTAATGTAGGAAAAGAATGCTTTCTTTTTATTATATATCAAACTTGCTCCAATATCAAAGTTTAGACGATTAAACTCACTCTTTGGTACAACACGCTGACCCCAGCCCCCTTTTCCCAAATTCACCTTACATTCATAGCCTGATCATATAAATATACTTGACTTCAGAAAGCAGTAGGATTGGGTTGACGTAATCTGACACAGTAAATTACATTTTTGTCATTTTGTAACTATTTGACCCTAGATGAAAACAATGCAAGTCCGATTTACTAATGGATCACAGCAGGTTTTTGTCTTTGTTGTCAAGGAAATAATGGGGAAATAACTTTCAAAGATTAATGTACGGTAGTTTCAATTTATTTATTCTAACTTTGTTGTTCCAGGTACAATATTTGTAGCCATACACAATCAAGCATCGAATGGCATGATGGGAGATATTATATTTTCACATGTGAAAATATAAGGATATATTTTTCACATGTAAAAATATAGGAATTAAAAATATGAAAAATATTTCGCCAATAAGTCTGTATGTTTCACATTAAGTATATAATATTAATGCTTCGCCACTCATTAAACTATCATGTTTTAGATACCACATGATAATATATATTCGGTATCAACGAAGGAAAAGAAAAATCCTCAGTCACCCGTTATAGAGGATTCCTCGTTCAGTTCATTTAAACGGGAATAAGACAAAACAAAATATTTTTCTAGTCAAGTCACATGACTAAAACAAGTGCAGCAAATGACAAAATCTGTGCGTCACCCCCATCCCAACCCGATGTACAGTGTTCATAAATGACGAACATATCAATACACAACCATGTATATCCACAAATCGGATATGTTAGATCACAACCTGCACAAATGAAAAAAATAAATATTTTTATAATATTCCAGTTGTGTTGTGGTTTGCTTTCGTTATTGATATAATTACGCCAGTTTTGTTGATTGTTGTTCTTTTTCTTATTGATGATTTTGTCCAAGATATTATTGTTGCTATACCTAAATATTGTGTATATTACTGATAAGTATATTTATACTCATCATTGATATACAACATATTTGTGTTTCAACACACTAATAGAAGCGCAGTATCAGGAGTGGGAGTATCTAACTGTAATTTTAATTTTTTTTTTAAATTTTAAAATTAGAATTATGCCATGTTGTTAAGAATCAGCAAATAAAATCAATTTTGTTTATGGGTGTTTACTTAAAACTCTTCAATTCACAAGCCAACAATATCATAGTCAACTGTGTTAATTTCGATTCGAAATCAAAACTGCATATAGTCATTAGCCACTTTTTAATGTACGATTAGACAGATATGAAGGTCTAGGTATATGATCTTTTCTTTTGTATATAGAGTTCGCATGTAAAGATTTGTACAAGCTGTGCATAGATGAAGCTGGAGTGTAATCTTATAACCTTCTTTTTCTAACTCCTGTCTTCCGAATACACAAATATAATACACAGGGACGCTATTTCAAAACAAAATTTGCTAATATTGACTCAGTTGATATGAGAATATCATATCATCAATACGAAGTAAAAAACGAGAGCCTTGGTTTTAAAAGATTTTTTTGATAAGACATGTTGACAAGATACATAATATTGTATGTCATACTTTTTAAATGGGCACAACTCTTTGGGAGAATGTGGAAGAGTGATTTGGAGGGCATTCTCGATCCATCTTCATCAAATTCGGAATTCGAACAAAAATCAGATCAAGCTTTAGTTGCCTAGAAGGTGTATTACGTCTGGCCGAGTGGTCAAGAGCGCTCACCTTTCAAGATCACTGTCATCTTACCTCTGTCCGCGTGGGTTCGAGTCAGCCAAGGTGGGTATGTGAGAAAGCTGCTAGCAGCTTCGCGTAGGTCGCTGGTTCTTACTTGGGATTTCCTGGTTCCTTTCCTCCACTAATTATACTGGCCGTCATGAGCAGCAGAAGAGGGTCGACCGACCCAAAAAAGTGGCGTCGACCTTGAGGGGGGAGACCGCCCATTAAGGCCCCATTGAACAATCCGGGCCTTATAAGAGTGTTGATTTTATCTGTAGCAATGCTGATTTCTTAGTTACTAAATCTGAATCTGAGGCTTGTATGAAAATAGCAAAAAGGAATGGCTACTACCAGGTTCAAAAGGGGGCCCAAGCAAGTCCACCTGGGTTAAGTTTCTCAAGTTTACAATTACCCATTCAACGATATTTAATCTTTTTTCAGTGCATCGCAGGTACCCACCCCCTCCCAATTATAATAGATTTTTTGTTTCACGCCGACAATATGTCAGTCGCGTTCTGGGATCGAACATGAGGTTCGTTTCCGGTGGTCGATCTAAAGATTGTCCGTATGCTTTAACCACTACGCCACAGTCCGTATTAAGAATATACGGCTAAAAGAATTTACAGGAGTGTTGTTTACAGAATGTATCAGTACATTTGCACTTATGAACAGACAGACAGATCGAAAATTAATAGTATACACGTATTTATATAACACTAAAAAGAGAATTTATTAAGTATCTGAGCATTTTTAATCATGCCTGTTCTGTTACAGGTATTGATTTTTGCTCGAGCGTGGGAAAACTGCGTGTTATTATTAGCAGGTAAATGTGTCACATGTATTTTTAGCAGGGCTTGACATTTGACAAGGGCAGTGTCTAAATTATAAGTTGAATTGGAATTCAGGCAATTCGCTATAGCTGAAAAAATACGTTACTGTGCATACTGAAATCTTTCATGTTGGCTAACTTAGTGATCTGTAGTTAAATCGTTGTTGTAATAATAATGAGAGATTCTGCGCTTACTACGGAATCTCACACAGCTACATTAGCTCGACAGCGACTTTATGCAATTAAGAAATATATTCCAGTACGTGAATCCGTCAAACAGCATCTACAACAATGCCAGGAAGCTCATGTGGAATTTACAGAAGGCACACAACGGCTATTTAAACCAAGTCTCGAACCAACCCCAAATATTGTTACAGCAACTTTTAAGCAACTGAAAATATTCTTGAGACATTGCCTGCTAATATTGTTGGTCGTCTTCCACCACCTCCACCACCCCAAGATAATAGATAAATTGACTGAGGAGGGTATTGCCGCTATCAGGGATAAAGACCAAATACTTGATATTGCTGCGTTTGGGTATGGACGAAGAAAAGAATATGTAAAACCCAAATATATTTACGCTTTAAAATCCGCCGATTGGGTGAGAGATTTATATAGCATCGCTAATAATGTTCAGCAAGTCAGAAGGGACGACAATGATTTTGAAATCTTTAAGCAAGCAGTAGATGAATATACTGCAAAAGCAGAATTGGTAAGCGAAAGAAAACAGGAAGAAATGAAACGTCAGCTTGAAAAAGCAGGTGAAGAAATGAGAAAGTCAGGTATACAAACTAGGTCTGAAACAAGGAAGGAAAAGAAAAAGCCGCGTAAAAGGCGCCCTTGGCAGCGTTCTCCTGATCCACAACCGGATCCACACGACGATCCCCCTAAAGGAGCAACCGGAAGCGGCCTTGCCACTCGCGATCGACGTCATAAAAAAAACCTCGCCGGTGATTCAAGATAAACTTATCCAAATAACATCCTCGCTGATGTTGATCGACAAGAACGTTTGATTGGTTGAAGACGAGCCGGCAATAATTCCCAGGAAATCATCAATGAAGCAGCTTCTATCTGTTTATTTACCGGTATCGTCAAGGACAATAGCGTTTATCGGGCACTGATCGATGAAATTACCAATGATTACTACAGCGATTGATCAATTAGAATTGCTCACCAGTCTCGACTTTTACTGCTGTGGTATAAGTGAATATCCACAGCGTACAATCATGCCAGAGTCTGGTAAAAACACAAATTTACTGCAGTGCAGCTAAAAGTGAAAGTCCCGTATATCATCAAAACGGATTATGAATGCCTGAATGTTGTAGTGAAAAGCAGGTCTGATAACAAAGACTCAAATGAGCCTGACAAAATAAAATCATTATACGCAACGTTCAACGTGGACCTGAAAACGCCAGGGTGATAAATTCACGATTACCTGTTTATAGCGCGATCTACGGAGATGGACTTGGAGATGCTATTCAACGTTTATTTAAAAGGATAGCCCCAAAAGCTATCCCGATTGCAAAACAATTAGACATGAAAGCCATCTAAGCTGTTCGTGATAAGGGTATTGGCACT
This sequence comes from Megalonaias nervosa, assembly GCA_016617855.1. Taxonomy (NCBI): domain Eukaryota; kingdom Metazoa; phylum Mollusca; class Bivalvia; order Unionida; family Unionidae; genus Megalonaias; species Megalonaias nervosa. The sequence continues at coordinate 14,530 of JAECUM010000968.1, forward strand.
GATGATGATGTTGCTGGTAAAGCATTTTTAGCGATCAAAGACAACCTCGCAAGATTAGTACGACGAAATCCACAGCAGAATGCAAAGCATTTAATGCAAGCATTTCAATTAAACTGCACAGCACAGAAGTGATGGCAGCGGGTATCAGTAAAATAATAAATCAATCTTCAAATGAGCGGTTGAAAGAATTAGCTGGCGGGCCATCTCTGACAAAACGATCCGCAACCGAGATCTAAAAAAATATAACCGCGAACCTAATAGCGGTTAGTGGTCTGGTTCGTCGTAGTCGTTGATATTGATCGGTGTTCGAACAATGTTTTAAACAACGACGAATATAATAAAATGTTCAAGCGTGTATCTGATCCCGCATTTGACATGTATGCACCAATACTCAAGGATGAGTCGGCGCGAGATTATCAATATTATTCTTATGAAGCACGAGAACCAAATCAGCGTGGGCGAATCGAACTACAAGTCCACGATCCATCAAGGTATTTCTTGCCCGCTGGGGCATTTATTGAAGTTCATGGCAAACTTGTGAAAAATGATGATTGCGCATTTGCTGCAAATGAACAATGTGGATTCGTTAACAATGGTGCCATGACGTTCTTTACCAGTGCCAGATATATCATTGATGATGGAGAAATCGAAACATGCCTCGATAACGTTGATCTTGCTACAACAATTATCGGTCATGCAAGATACTCTGATGACTATTCAAGGTCCGCCGGCCCATCCATGATGTTCGTGAAGGATATTAGCGACAAGCCTAACGATAGGCAGTATCTCATGATACAATTAACACAGGTTAATTCTGATGCTGCAGCAGCTGGAACGATACCACTACTTGCCCATGCTTTTGCGACACTGCAGAGTGTCAATCCAGAATTGAACCTGGGATCTGCAGCACGACGATCTCAGGTTAAAGTCGATGGAAGATTCTCATGTGTGATACCTCTGTCACATATTTTCGGATTATGTAGACATGTTTGACAATTTACCTTCGGAGCCAAACATACGGCTCCACCATTTCGAAAGACAATCAACAACAACGCAGTCTGGCGCGCTGGAATTGGTAAGGTGGTGTTGATAAAGTAACGCTAACAAAGCTATCATTATGGATGCCAACGATGATTCCATCAGTGACAGAAGAAGCGCGATTGTTATCGTTCATGGATAGTGGTAGTAAATCAATGCTGAAGTGGCTGACTATAATGTGTCGAATTTTGAATAAGTATTGAACCTTAAAATTGAATAAATTGTGCATTAAAATTTTATTATTGTCAAGCCAGAAAGTCTTTGTGAAGGGTCACTTCGACCTTTTCTTCATGTCAGCTGTTAAACTTGAAAGGATAGCATGTACGATTCAGTGAGAACTGACCTGGACATCATAACGCTTGAAAGGAACCTGATGTCAAATAATCATTTTCAAAAGGAAGTTGATATACATCCTATTTCTCAGATTATAGGCAGTCAAAATCTGACCAAAGAAATGATTATTTTAGGGAAGAATTTAGGAACCGCTGCTTACGATAGGTCAGTTTAAATTAAGGCGTACACTTTGGAAGTAATGCGAATTTAAAAGTAACGACCTTGGTCAAAAATTCTTTAGTCCGATTTTTCTTGCGAGAAGACAAAGTTTGACTCCGAGGAAACCTAAAGAATAGTGCTTTCCTCGTTAAACAAGTAAAGGGAACAGGTGGCTGTCTCGTAAGGAAAGACAGGCTTTAGCGCTAAGACGCACAATTTGTGAAGAAAAAAACAGCATTAAAGAAACAGCTCTTCCATGAACTGACGGGGACAGTCCGAAGACGGAAATCCGGAAAGAAATGAGTTAAGAATAAATATATCAGAGGAAGAAGAAAGTGGAGGTGGAGAAGACGTTGGATACATGGAGACAAGAGAGAAGCGACGCTAGGTGATGCAAATCAGGCGTGGACATTGTACTCTTTTCACCACTCATTACTGTGATGAATAAATCCAAAATAGAATACTGCTATTAAATTCTGTTAACGGAAAAACTGTTTGAATTGATGTTGCCACTTTTAATTTATGTATTAATTGATTTAAAAAATTTTAATTATTTTTGTCTAAGGGGACTCGTATTGTATTATTTCTTCTCAATAGTCTTGCTCAGTTCTCTATTGATGTTATATCTATCTACTCACACTGGGCAATAACATCGAGGGAGGTCATCCTCTAGATAACGACAGCCAAAAATAATTGACCAACCCCTCTTTCTATGAGGGGCAACGTTACACTGACAATGACCACAGACACATCTCCGGCCACAGCAGGAATATTTTAATGGAAGATTGCATCACAACAAGGAATTCCACCACCAACACATATATTGGTGGCATTTCAGCGTGTCACCAGGTATAACGATCAGACAGAAAACCAACTGGTGTTTGACAGATTAGCAGTGTCTACGATTTCTCTGACGATAAATGGACAGCAATAACCATCCGAAGATATACTGAATTTTGACCAAAATAAAGTGAAACGGGCGTATCATAGCTTGATGAGATTCATAGGAAGTGCTCAGAATGCCGACTCTGGTTTGCAAATATCTCAGCGGGATTTGTCAACGCTGTATCCAATCTATTACTTTTCGCTGGAACATCTGGATTTGTTTAGACAGTCTGTCGTTGACCTACACGTACGAGCTACTCTTGGTCCTGTGCTGGCTGGTGGTTACAGAGCAATCGCTGTTATACTGTCAGACAAAGCAATGCTGCTTGAAGGTGTTGGCGGACAAATGAGAATCGTTGATGTGCCCGGAGAAAACATGTAAATGTTTTTTTCCAAACATGTAAGTGTTTTCCAAACATGTAATTAGATCATTCAAGGTATTATAATGTCATATCATCACGTCAACATTACTCTGATCCCCGGTCAGATTAAAAAGTTGCAATCGGCATCAAAGAAGGATTCTGGGGTAAAAATATATCTGAAGTCCCAAATAAATTACCGTTGACTGAATGTCAGCTCAAACACTGCAATGACGCCAAGAAATCAAAACCTGGTGTGCGACTTGATCTTTTTGCGAATGCGATCAGCGATACAGCAAAGACTGGTGGTATGTTTCCACTTCCAGCGGCGATACCAGCGCTCATTGCCTCTGCAGCTCCAGCCGTTGAAAAAGCAGCTGCACTAGATGCTGTTGGAACAGCTGCCGGTATGGCACTGAAAAATGCAACCTGACAAGGATTAAAAACTTCAAAAAAAGGGACGTGGTCTAAGATTACCCGGAACGTGGTACGGTCAAGGTCTGCTACTGCTGGAGATGTTTCGTTAAATCTCCCCATGTCCAATTTTGATTTACATGATGCTGCCCTGCGATTAAACATAAAAAACGTCAAAGGTGTTTTCGTGCGTGATTAGTTACCGAAAAAGCAATTCGTGCTGAAACATTTATTAATCTCGATGGCCGTTCTGGTCAAGGTACTCAGTGGGTTGCATACGCAGTTGAATCACGTGGTGTTGTTTATTTCGATTCGTATGGATTGGCGCCACCGAGAGAATTTTTAAAATATAGTGGCCGTTTGTTAATTTTAGCGAGCCTTTTACTGACGACCACTGAACTTCCAAAGAAATCATCGGTGACTTTATCGAGTTTCTGAAAGTTATGCGAAGATTTGTAAACATATTTACATGAACGTCATACTCAGCTCGCAACGTGGCTAATTTATCACTAACTGCGGTGTCGCTGTCGTCCACGTATTTATTCGTTGCAGCGTTATCGTCAGATTCCGGTTCTCTCAAAACAACAATTTTTATTTCCATTCATATTGAGTTCGCCGTTCATTGTATCACCGGTTTTAGCAACGCGTTTACTGACCTCATTGCGGATCTCGTTTCTGATTGTCGCGATTGATACGCTTGTGTCTCTGATTTTCCGCCGTCAGTAAATACTTGGATATTATCGGTGACCGCACATGGAAATTGTCGGACAATTTCAACCAACCAACTATTGTTTATTTTAACCGTCCATGCTGATCCTGAGAAACAGCAACTTCATCACTGGTAACCTCAGCGAAGTTCATAAGATCAGGGAGCTCATCTTTAGTTTCATAGGCTGACAAATCAACATCACGGAGACCAGATTTCTTAACCCTACCGCTAGCGCGAGATCTTCCATAAATATCTACCATTATAAACTACTAACCTGTTTAAAACGACGGATCGTTAGCGATCTGTTGAATGCTCGTGCACTACTTTATGTGGTGGTTGACCACCGGTGGTCCATTATCTTGATATAATATCTAGAATCGCTAGCGATTCAGGACCGCATATAGGTGGATCTGTATTGTCTCTGTTGGTAACGTTGAATACCAGAGTGGAACGCTAACTTTCGGTGGAGTGCTTTGCACACTGCTAGCGATTCTACTGATATATTCGAGAAATTTCTTTGATGGTGTCAATCCATACGAATCAAAATAAACAACACCACAGGATCAACAGCATATGCAACCCAGTGAGTACCTGGACCAGACTGACCATCGAGATTAATGATACCGGTTTCAACGCTATTTGGTTTGTCAGGTAAATGATCACGCATGTAAATCCTCTAAATTTTTGTATGTTTAACTGACGAGCAGCATTAAGTACATCAAAGTTAGACATGTTAAGTATTAGCGCCATCGTTAGCGATGGATTCCTGGTAGTCTAGGACCTGGTCCTCTTGAGGCTCGACCGTACCAGTCTCAGACTTCGCCTCCGCTTTCTTTTTTTTGTGGTTAGACCCTGTCCTGTCGCTTTCCTCAATGCCATCCCGGCAGCAGTTCCAACAGCGCCAAGTGCTGATGCTTTTGCAACAGCTGGGGCTGCAGCGGCTATCAGCGCTGGTACAGCTGAAAGACTTGGAAAAATACCACCTATTTTTAAGTCTTTAATGGCACCTGCAGGAAGATCAAGTTGGATGCCAGTCTTTGATTTCTTAGCGTCCTTGAAAAATGTCTCAGTTGACGTTCCGTCAGTGGTATTTTATTTGAGCCTTGTACCGCCGTTGATTTCAGCAATATTTTTATTCCAGAATTCTTTTCTGATTGTAGCTTTTTAATCTGACTAGGGGTCAGAACAACATTAACGTGATGATATGACATTATAATATCATGGACGATTTAATTACTGATTATATCCAGCTACGTGTTTTCCACTTGTGCATCAATGACTCTCATTCGTCCACCAACGCCTTCGAGCAACATTTTTTTGTCTGACAATATAACAGCGATTACTCTATGCTCAACAATAGCTCGTCGTGTTACACAAGCTCGAAAGTAAACGTTGACGACTGATTGCCTGAACAAATCCAAGTGTTCCAGCGAAATGTAATAGATCGGATGTCGCGTTGTGAAATCTAGCTGAGATATCTGCAAACAAGAATCAACATTCTCATCACACCCCATGAATTTCATCAAACGATGATACACATTTGCATAATGATTATTCTCAAAATCCAAAAACACTTCTTCGGATGGTTCTTGATGTTCACTAATTCTCAGAGACTCTTCACTAACCCCGAGCCTGTCATACACCATTGGGTTTCGCGTCTGTGAATCTACTCGTGTGATATCCTCAAACGCTATGAATATATCTCGTGGCGCAGAGACGCTGATTGTGATGCTATTTGCCATGAATAAACCATTAGTGGTACTTTGGACACTGTCAGTAGTCATTGTCAACCATGATAGCGTTGACTTATCGCCATCATTCATTAAAGAAAGCAGCCGTTGTTTTTCAAAGATTGATGGTGTCATTATTGGCATCCATAACGAACTTTTTGTCAGTGTCACCTTACCAGCATCACCGGCGGAGCGCCAGATTGCATCGTCGTCAGTGGCTTTTCTCACAAACGCTACAATGTGTTTAGCACCAAATATAACTTTTCTAAAACTTCTGCAAAATCCAAATATGTGTGACAATGGAATTACACATGAAAATTCGTTATCGACGTTTAACATTGATCGACGTGCTGCAAATCCCAGGTTGAAATTTTCATTCACAGACACCCCTACCGATTCAACATCGGCGTCGTCATTAGGGGCTAGTTGTTTGTTGGTCGCCTTGCAATACATTGTCTGTGGTCAGCCTGATCAGCACTCTCCTTTGTAAACATCATCGGTGGACCAGCAGACCGCGAATAATTATTGGAATATCTTGCCAGACCTAGTATCATTGTGACAACATCAACATTCTTGAGACATGATTCAATGTTTCCTCCATCGATCATATACGTGGCGCTGTTAAACGACACCATAACACCATTGTTAACAAAACCAACTCGATCTCCAGCTCCATATCCAGTATTATCTGTTTTCAGAAGTTGACCTTAGATCTAAATGAATGCCTTGGCATGCAGGAAATATCTACTTGTATCTTGGACTTGTAGTTCGATCTTTCCACGTGCGTCGGGTACACGTGCATCATAATAATAATACTGATAATCACGCACTGATTCATCTTTGAGGACTGGCGCGTCCATATTAAATGCGGGATCAGATACAAGCTTGAACATGTTATTGGAATTTATTTATTGTCTAACATGACGTCAAGTCAAACCATTTCCCTCTATTAGACTTGCGGTTATATTTTTTCTCTCTCAGTGGCGGCTTGTTTTGTTAGTGACGGCACACTAGCTAATTCTTTCAACCGCTCATTTGCAGCCTGATTTATTGTTTTACCGACACTTGCTGACATCACTTCAGTGCTTGGAAGTGTGACCTGCTGCAGTTTTACTGGCTGTGGTCGGACCGCTGACTGTCTGTGTATTAATCTCTGTTTGATCGCTGAGAATGTTTTACTAGCAGCTTCACCAACGGTACCAATAGACTTATCACGAACAACATCAATGGCTTTCATTCCTAGTTGCTTTGCAATCGGGATAACTATTGTGGCTACGGTTCTGTATAGACCCTAAACAACATCTCCGAGTCCATCTCTGAAGATAACCTTATACGAATGCAAACGTGAATTTATCACCCTGACCAGTTCAGGTCCACTTTGAGCACTGTGTATGATGATATTATTTTTATCACTGATCTAATTGAAACCTAGTCTCTGAAGTGACCGTCGGTGTAGCAGTCGTCGACAGTTTCATCGATACGTGCCCGATAAACACTAGTGTCCATGACACCTCCTGTGAATAATTGCTGACAAATAGCATCCGCTTCATTGATGATTTCTGAGGAATTATTGCCAGCTCGCTTCAAGCCAATCAGAACCTCTTGTCGATCAGCAAAGACGTTGCCGGGACATGGGACGCTAAGACCACTTCCTCGAGTGGTAAGACCACTTCAGCTGCTTCTTCTGCTTTTTCTTCTCTTGTTATAGATCTAGTTTTTACTCTTGATTTTTCCCTTTGTTCTCTTGTCGTTTTAGTTGCCGCTTCATTTCTTTATATTTTTGTTCCCTTTTTTGTTTTTCTTGCTCGATATACTCATCTACTGACTGACTTGAAAGGTTAAATCTTGCATCGTCACTTCTGACTGGCTTAGCACCGGAAACAATGCAATACATATATCTGTGCCAATCATCACGACTATTATACTATCAACATATTCAGGTTTCACATATTTTTCTGTTTCACCAAACCCAAACGCAGCAATTTCAAGTACTTTGGTTTTATTCCTGATAGCTTTAATACCTTCCAGTAAATTTATTTATCATACCAACTTTGACTCTTATTGGCCGATCTTCTGTTTCTGGTATAGAATCCTGCACATCGCCGATCTCCTCACGTGCTAAGGTCAGTACCCTCAGCTACTTGTTGTGTTTCTTGTTGTAACTGTAGTTGAGCAGCAGCTATCTCAGCTGGAAGTTATCGTAGAATCTTTTCTGTAGCCTTGGTTCTTTTTGCTATTTTGCCAGTTACTTTAGCGGATTGCTCTAACGCGAGAAAAAGCCCTTTAGTAGCCTCCGTCACTGGTTTAAATAATTCTGCTGCACTCTTTGCAAATCCCTCTCTGGCCTCCTGAAGTTGCTGCAGTTGCTGTTTGACAGAATCACAGACAGATAGATATTTCTCAATCGCTTCTAGTCGTTGACGATCTAGCTTAGCTGAACGGGATTCCATAGTTAGCGCAGAATCACTCATTATTATAATAACGCGGATTTGATTGCAGACCTATCGCCGGCAGTTACTTAATTTTATGCTCGTGGTCCAGCACCCCTCTGTAAACAGCGGCTCAGAAAATCAACGACGATCTACCACCGGTCGTTCCCCGATCATCTACAGTAGCAGGCAGGGACAACACGATCCACCACCCCACCCCCACCCCACCCCCTGACGCGTTAGAGGCATCGAATTATCCTTCTCGACCTTGTATCTCCATTTTTGCCTCCTTCTATATTTGGGTTCTCTAGTTAGTAGACGTAATGATCTGTATAGCCTCCCTGCTGCTCAGGTGTTGCAGCTATTTTCGAGGCAGGTTTTTATTGTTACTACCCGGATATAACTCAGACAACATCGCCCATTCAAACATATGTTGTCAAAATTCATGACGTTAATAACTGACCTTGGCGGGACCCACTCTGGTGTTGGTATGTAACTGGATCCACGAAATGATTGATAAGGAAACATATATGCTTCGACCTGAGCACGTCTTTCGAGAGTCCATCCCAGTGCTGCATTGGTGTACTTCTCCAACGTCTCACGAATCTTTTCAATGCCTTTGTCATTTTCGCCACTGATGGCGATGGTTTCATTACGGTTCAGGACTGTACGAGCTCCGCCGTGAATCCACGGTACTGTAGTCTTAAAACCATCCTTATCGCGAACCAGAGGAGCATTAAGGACAATAAAAGCTTTAACTACAGAGTGGGCAAAGTTTTGTAACACTGATGTCATTCCAGGAATCATATTTGTCGTCGAGCGTCTTTACCTGGTTTGTATGTGGGTAGGGTTAATTGTCAGGTGATTTCCTAACTCAGTACTACGCGTATGAAATTTGAATTCGGGTACTTGCGATTGCCGAACATAGCAGCTTCGGTAGCAAATGCAAGACATTTTCGTTCATTCGTAATACGACGAAGGTGTTTTCCATCCTTAATACGAAAACGGATTTGTTCAAAGTCGTCTCGTATCTCAAGTATGTCAGCTTTTCTTGCACCCCTTGGTATATGTGTATTACGCTCACATGTAGATTGTTTCATTTGTTGTTCCGTTACAGCAACTGGTAATGGACCAGGTTGATTCAGTGCAAGTATTGGTCTCAACATTTCAAGTATGTCAGCTTTTCGCATACGACGGTAATTTTATTCTATGCTATTGGGAGATTTTCTTTAGCTGTCTCACGGTAGGTATGCTTATCCACTCTTATTTCTGAGCACTCAATGTATTGATCATAAATCACACATGCAATTTTATTAAGCCCTACCT